>JASFXW010000025.1:600000-879365 GCA_030490835.1 Annona cherimola
GAGTTTTTTTAAAATGATATTTGAAATAAATGTATTGAATAGTTTTATTTCAAGGTTTTGAAGTATTTTAAGGATATGTTTCAAAGGTTCTCTAAATATTGGATTATTTTGAAATTTCCAAAATCCATTGTTTCGAGCAGGATTTAAGGAAGGCCAACACGATAAATTAATTTGAAAAATGATTTGAGTAATGTTCAAAGGATTATACAAGTCTATCACATATAGAAATTAACAATAAGACAGGTAGACAAAAGTATATGATATTAGATGAAAGTTTCAAATATTTTTAAAGACGTTTTGTCATTCAAAAATTATTTACAAAAACGGTTAGAAAATATTGTTATTTTAAATGTTTTCCTTGAATACTTCAAATTATTTATGAAATATAAATGTTTTAAGGTTGGCCATCCTTACAAAACGTTTTGAGCATAGAACTCGTTAACATGGGTTAAGCCCAGTTTTTATGATTTGAAAGGAATACAGGCGGAGGTCTGTAGTATTTTATGAAAGCATATTAGCATCAAGTTTTCAGAAAAAGGACACAGACTGTGGTCTGTGGTTTTTATAAAATCATGCTAGCATGTGAATGTGAAGGAAAAGTGTGCACAAGGGTTATGTACTAGGTCTACTGTAGAGGATATGCATACCGGACGCGGTTGCAAATTGGGCCCCCTTTGCATAGGCCGAGTCGCTTGAATAAGGCTAAATGCCGGCGGCGCCCTCCCTGCAATGGGAGATGGACACGGATAGCCGCCTGGCTCGTGGGCTATCATCTGGAAGGGTTTCTCTCCTAAGGAAGGATGATCACTTGATAAGTGTCACCTACCCGATGGACAGAGACGTATTGCATGTTGCATATGCTTAAAAAGGGTTTTATGAAAAGTATTTTAGGACATGACAATGTCCTATGAGAAAAGGAGCTTCGATGAAAAATATTTTAGAACATAAATATGTTTTTATATGTCAATTTTTACAAGCATATGTTTGCCATGAAATGGGATTATGAAATGTTCATGAAAGGTATTTATGAAAAGGTTTCCTCCAATTGTTAGTCGAATGCTTGTTAAGCGTCTACTACTGAAAGGTGAGAAATGCATTTAAAATGAAAAATGCTTGCTTATTGAGTTTCGACTCATGTTTTGTTTTCCCCAACCATAGACAGGTACCGCATAGGCCATGAAGGAAAGGAAAAGAGTATGAAGAAAACTTTTCAACAAGTTGGTCTGTATATGGTATGAATGATTATATGGAATCTTCAAAATATGTATGTATGAAATGTTTAGATTGAAAGAACTTGTGATGTAGACAAATCAGTTATTATGATATGAATAATATATGTGAACAAGAATATGTTCACATATGATGATATGATATTATTATGAGTATCATGCGTAAAGTTGATGACAAGTGTTTGTTATATGATGAAAGAAAAAAAAATTTGGACGAGATCCAATTTAAAAATCTCGCCGTGTGATCAGGGCAACAATCCTGAGTCACGTTTACCAATCGATAAAGATCCCGGAGTAAGGCTTCTAGGCACCTCGGGTTCGGGGCGCCACAGAAGTTGGTATCAGAGCAAGGATTGGTAAATAGGCGCGGAAAGGAAAGATTTGATATTACAATGAGTAATATTAGAGCAAAGAATGGTAAATAGATATGGAAAGAAAGATATGTTCCTGCAAGAATTGATGAATAGGTATAAGAAAAATGATGGAAGGGATAGTTTGAAATTATACGATATACCTATGATATGTTCATTTTTACGATTATATGAACATATGATGATTTGTCATAATTATGATGTAAATATAGGAAATTGCTATGATATCTTGATAGGTATATGATTCATAAAGGAAGTGATTTTTCATTATGAAATGTGATGTTGGAAAGGAAATTAGGAAAAATGTAAGATTTGAGAAAAATATAGATAAAGGGTGGATATTTAAGAAATATATGTTATATGTAGTTCTAACTCCACCTGTTATGATTGACAGGATTAGTGATAGAAAGAGCCACATTCAAGGTGAGTATATAGTCGAAGAATCCTTCCTCGATGATTTAAGAATTATATATTAAGAATTATACATAATGAGAAGCTCATAAAAAAATAGGAGTGGAAAGAGGAAAATGATGAATGATGAAAGGAAAGATATGGTACCACAAAAAGTGATATCATAGTAAGAATTGGTAGATAAGTATAGAAAGAATGAAGGAAAGGAGAAGATTGAAATTATGATATTTATATCATGTATTATCTATCATAATATAGAAAGGATATACTATAGACTGTCCTAGTATTGGTATTTTCATTAGAAAATACCTAAGTAGTAAGAATAAAATAGATAAAGTTAGCAAAAGAGATTTTCTGTGATAAAGATATGTATTAAAAATAATTGAGGCAAAGGTGTTCTTTGCTATAGAAATGAATTTGTTCATATTTATATATCAAGTATATATGGAAAGAAAGAAAATAGTTATTATTAATCTTTCTATCGACATGATTAAACATATAATTTATGTTCGTGATAAAATAAGGGGTTATGTTGAGATACTTTTATGCATATATAAAAAAAAAAACGTTATGTCTATTACAAAAAGTAATAGACTCAGTTAAGAGGTAATGGAATAAATAAATTGCTACAAATAGCAACTCCTAACCTAGCACTAAGACAATTCGTTCTTAGTATTAAAAAAAAAAAAATGTGAAGCGAGAAAGGAAATAGGAAAGTATTAACAGGCAAAGGAAAACTCAAATCAGAGTTGCGCAACAAAAGCATGATGATCTCATTTAAAATATATATATGGGAAGAAAGTAGAGAAGAAATACCTCAGTTTGTAAGAATTGCCAAATGGCATTATGGTGAGTGCCTACAAGATTCAAATAAATGCTATAAAGGTGGTCAAGCAGGCCACATGTCAAGGGATTGTGAACCAGCTGAGACTAGAGAGATGAAATGTTTTATTGGCAGCCAAGTAGGACACATATTATCCTACTATCCGAATAAACTGCAAAGAATTTTGACAAGTGGAAGGTCCGCTCAGCAAAGGACTCCTGCAATCGCCACTCAACAAGGCACTGCAATAAACACGGTGCATGTCCAAGCCTTGAATCGTACGGAATCTTAAGACCAAGAAGAAAAGATGGTTACAGGTATGACTTATATTTTGGGAAATTTAGTTGTAGCATTATTTGATTTAGGTGCTATACATTCATTTATATCATACTAATATGTAACCACACATGCACTGCAAGTAGAAGAAACAAATAGCATAATCCATGTAGAATCTCCTATCTATAGATTTGCAAGTATCAATCAAATATATAAGTCATGCCCTATTTAGATAGGATCAATGATATTAGAGGTTGACTTGATCTTACTACCCATAACTGAATTTGATGTAATACTTGGAATGGATTGGCTGAGCAGATAGGTATGAGAGGAGTTTCCTCCATGATGAAGAGATGCAGATTAAGAATGGTGGAAATGAGGAAAAGAGTAATAGGAAAGTAAAGATGACCTAATTAGTCTAGCACTAATGTTTTCATTAGGTAATACATATGTAGTAAGAAAGGGATAAAAAAAAAATTTAGTCTCTTCTGACTTTTTAATAATAAATGAATATAGTATGTTTTAATATTTTACATTGTATGCTAAAGTATACATGATGAGGAAAGGTAAGTAGTTTATATATGATTTCATTATGAATCATGTTCATGATAAATGAGAAAGGATGTGATAAATGAGAAATGATGTGTTAAATGAGAAAGGATGTATGAATATGATTGATGGTTTGTAAATTATGTTTATGCTAATTATGATAATAGAATGATGTTGGCATGGATATTATATTTAATGGACTTTTTGAAGTTGCGTAGAAATCATGTTTAAATAAGATTGTGTTGGTATACATGATGATTTCTTAGCATAATGAAAATTAAATTTTTGGACATAAATTGTGATTAAAAATCACAATATTATGATCAAGGAATGTTATAGAATTAAATGAATTTTTCATAGCCTAAGTTCATGTTTAAAACATGAATTATAGAATTATATATATATTGATGGCTAAAAATAATATTTTAGTCAATCAATCATGATTGGTACATGACTAATAAGGTTAATTATGTTGAATGAAAATGTTAAACAAAACATTTATTTTGTTATCAATCATGATTGATTCATGATTAATATACATGATGAAATTAAGTAGAGTAATGATTTTGAAAGGAAATTATTATGAGTGATAATTTAAGAGATATCCATGTAAATAGTCAAGCCCTTATGATATAACAATAGTTATCAAGCAAGCATATAGATACCCCATTTGAAGTCATATATAGACAAAAGTGTCGAACCCTACTAAATTGGGATGAGATAGCAAAAGGAAAGCTAGCCCGGATCTATCAAGAGGAATGACAAAAAAAAAGTACAGATGATCTGTCAATACATAGTCATGACTTAAATCCGACAGAAAAGTTATACCTACTGTAAGAGAAAGTACTTAAAGATTCAAGTCGGAAGTCATATACTTGTGATAGTAATGCCATTTAAAAGAGATAAAGAGATTTGGGAAAAGGAGTAAATTCAACCCGAGATACATAAGGCCATTTGAAGTATTAAAGAAAATTTGCCAATTCATGACCATTTAAATTATGATGAGAGACCAATTAGAATTTTGGACCACAAAGTAAAGAAGCTACAGAATCGAGAGATTGAGTATGCTAAAATCCAGTGAAACCGATATGCAAAAACTGAAGCCACTTGGTAACTTTGAGAGGAAGTTGAGAGGAAATACCCCAACTTGTTCAAAGTATAACAGGTTTCGGGACGAAACCTTTTATAAGGGGGGAGGATTGTGGAACCCCAAATTTTATGATCATTTATGAAACCCTAAGGTCATGAACCCTGAGTTATTGATTTTTTTTTTATATAATTTTGTAATATATGGAGTTGAAGGATCAAATAATTAATTATGAAATATAATTTTAAATGAATAGTAAATGTGAATAGCGGAATGTGAATAGTGACCCTGTGGTTAAGATAAAGTGGTAAGTTAATCACTTTGGATTAACTTAATCACGAAATGACCAAATTACAATTTTACAAAAGTGAGATTAAATTATGAATTTAGAAAAGATGATTGATTGGTAATTTTGACAAGAGTGGAGGCACGAAGTGCACTTAGTGGAAATTACAAAGGTTATATTTGGAATTTAAAAGAAAATGGAGGGTAATTTATGATCCTATTAAGATTAGTTATGAAAATAAATTTTTACAAATATTTTGGGAAGGAATTTCAAAATTCCGAATTATACAAATTGAAACTGTTTAAATTCACGGACCTTATGGAAAAATAAAAATAAATGGAAAATTTTTGGCTAATTAGGGGCTCTAATTAAAGGCTTATATTCATCCTCACTGTTTTGATTAGATCTAAATATGCATAACTCAGAATCACATAGAAATTTAATAGAGAGTACTAAATTATATGCTCTCTAATCTAGACGGATCAGATTATGAAAAATAGTTGACTAAATTGTCAAACTTGAATGTATTAAAAAGCGTGCGAAAGGTAATAAATTCCACCGCAATGCACGTACGCGTTCATATTTTAATTTTTTTATATAATTGTTTAGTTAATTAATATCTTGATGTATATAAGATTGTTTGAGATGAAACTTTTGGAGCAAGCCTATTTTAATATACCCTACATAATGAATGGATTAAATTTTGCAAAATATGTCTACAAATTTTTAAAATGAAGTTTTATGCCAAAATATGATTTTAATTAAATTAAAATATGCACTTAGCTCCAATTGAGGTGAAATTTTATGGGTAATCCTATTTTAATATGCTCAATTTAATGAAGGAATGAAATTTTGGAAAACATGTCTCCAAAATTTTAAAATGAGACTTTTTATCCAAATATGAATTAGTTAATTAAAATAAAATAGAAATTTTTTTCAAAATTCCGAAAGGTACATTTTGTTAGCAATTGTATATATATATTATTAAGAAAAAGTTTCATAATATATAAGTGTGTGTGTAGGTAGTTATGAATTAATTTAGTAATGCAAATTAAAAAAAAAATATTTGCATGAAAGAGCAGCAAAATAAACGTCCCATGTTACGTGGACAGCAGCTGTAACAAAATGCATAAAAATGCAACAGGTGTACCCATGCTAAACGGTGACCATGGTCTTTAACCATGGTGAACCGATTAAAGAAAAGTATAAAAGGAGAGATAAGATACAAGAGGGCAGCTGCTGGGCATTTTTTTTTTAAAAAAAGCCAGATGTTGTACGTTGCTGGAAAACATGGAGATTACTTGGTGAATGTTTCAACGAGGCCAGGTGCTGTTTAATTCTTTGCTTTTATTTCTAATTTAATTACATATTTAATTCTGGAATGGATGTACCGTTCCAAACAGATTTTTATAATCATGTTTAAAATATGATTTATGAATAATGAAAAGATGGGTAAGGATTAATTTTATTAAACCAATTCAGTGTTAAACTAATTTAGGGATATTTTCATGATTAATTTGATAAGTATAAGTTAATCTTGTTTTATTGCTTCAAATATGGAGTTTATGTAATATTCGAAACAAAAATATGAATGAGATAGTAAACGAACGATTTTTGCTATGTAAACTTTTGTACAAGATCATTACATGATGTTTAAGGAACGACCAAATGGTTAGCTTAAAATATTAAGCTTATTGAAAATTAAAAATCTGAGAAGATTAATTTAAACAGGGTAAAACGGGTGACTGGATCAGCTGTAGTAAAGGATTTTTAATAAGTTTGTTAGATGGAATTTTAATCTGAATTTTTGATATGATGTACAAGATATTATTATTATCACACTAAAAATATTAAATATTATTTTTTGATGACATAAGTATGTTTTAAAAATAACGTGATTAGGGCTGTTCCTAATTTTACAACACTGTCCAGCACAGTGAAAATGTGAAAATAAATATATAATGTTAATATTTATTTCTGAAATTTTTATGGGTACTAATTCATGTAGTTATTGATTTATGACAGAAATTTCAGAGTTAAATACCTTGATTTGATTATAAATCAAGATTTAGAGAAATCCGTACACCTGATTTCAGCAAATGTGGACAGTTTGAGAAATAATCAAAAATAAATATGAAAACTAAGTGAAAGTGATCCAAATTAATATATATGTTATAAAAGAGTGTAATAAAGGATTAGGGATAGCAAATTAATGCTATTATATGTATATGGAATTAATAGATAAATAAGAAGATGGAACATAGTGAAAAGAGAAGGGCTGTTTTGGAATTTAATAATAAGTTTCAGAAATTTTAAATGAGAATTATGATTATGTTTATCATGGTATGTTATGGAATATATTGTAGGAATTAAAATAATTTTTTTAAGTCAAATTTATGCTTAAAACATGAATTATGGAACCTTATACACATATGTGTATAAATGGCTAAAATGATTTATTTAGCCCAGATAATCATGATTAATTCAAAATGCATGAATTATCTCATGATGTACTAAACAAGAGTTGTGTCATGATATTTTATTAAAAAAAATGCCAAATTTTGAAACCCATGAACAGTGCCAAACACGCTGTGAACAATAATCCGCGTGAACGGTAATTAGGAACAGTGATCATGAACAATAATCATGAATAGTAAATAGAGTGATTTGGGTAGAAATAAGATTGATATTTATAAGGATGTATGAATGGAATTTTTAATGATTTTTGGGATAAAAATCCATATGTGAAAATAGAGACCAAATTAACCTCTATGAGAGTTATGAAGGAAAATAAAGTGATTATGACATATGCATGGGTTAGAAACCCTAAGATGAATTCAAATTTAATAGTAGAAATGTGCAAGCATGGAATATTATGTCTATATGAGAAAAATGGTTCTTTTCATTTGCATAGGAAAGGAAATGGATACAAGTGAAAGATACAAGTTGACTACGCAGGTAAGCAAGCAAACCTTTTGAAAATATAATTTTATACGACCTTATTCTGAAATCTTAAATTGTCTTGGAAATTGCTTCGTTAAAAGCAAATCCTTTTAATGTTGAAAAATATTGAAATGCAAATGTTGAAAAGGTTGTGTTGAAAGGAAAATGAGTTTTTTTTAAATGATATTTGAAATAAATGTATTGAATAGTTTTATTTCAAGGTTTTGAAGTATTTTAAGGATATGTTTCAAAGGTTCTCTAAATATTGGATTATTTTGAAATTTCCAAAATCCATTGTTTCGAGCAGGATTTAAGGAAGGCCAACACGATAAATTAATTTGAAAAACGATTTGAGTAATGTTCAAAGGATTATACAAGTCTATCACATATAGAAATTAACAATAAGACAGGTAGACAAAAGTATATGATATTAGATGAAAGTTTCAAATATTTTTAAAGACGTTTTGTCATTCAAAAATTATTTACAAAAACGGTTAGAAAATATTGTTATTTTAAATGTTTTCCTTGAATACTTCAAATTATTTATGAAATATAAATGTTTTAAGGTTGGCCATCCTTACAAAACGTTTTGAGCATAGAACTCGTTAACATGGGTTAAGCCCAGTTTTTATGATTTGAAAGGAATACAGGCGGAGGTCTGTAGTATTTTATGAAAGCATATTAGCATCAAGTTTTCAGAAAAAGGACACAGACTGTGGTCTGTGGTTTTTATAAAATCATGCTAGCATGTGAATGTGAAGGAAAAGTGTGCACAAGGGTTATGTACTAGGTCTACTGTAGAGGATATGCATACCGGACGCGGTTGCAAATTGGGCCCCCTTTGCATAGGCCGAGTCGCTTGAATAAGGCTAAATGCCGGCGGCGCCCTCCCTGCAATGGGAGATGGACACGGATAGCCGCCTGGCTCGTGGGCTATCATCTGGAAGGGTTTCTCTCCTAAGGAAGGATGATCACTTGATAAGTGTCACCTACCCGATGGACAGAGACGTATTGCATGTTGCATATGCTTAAAAAGGGTTTTATGAAAAGTATTTTAGGACATGACAATGTCCTATGAGAAAAGGAGCTTCGATGAAAAATATTTTAGAACATAAATATGTTTTTATATGTCAATTTTTACAAGCATATGTTTGCCATGAAATGGGATTATGAAATGTTCATGAAAGGTATTTATGAAAAGGTTTCCTCCAATTGTTAGTCGAATGCTTGTTAAGCGTCTACTACTGAAAGGTGAGAAATGCATTTAAAATGAAAAATGCTTGCTTATTGAGTTTCGACTCATGTTTTGTTTTCCCCAACCATAGACAGGTACCGCATAGGCCATGAAGGAAAGGAAAAGAGTATGAAGAAAACTTTTCAACAAGTTGGTCTGTATATGGTATGAATGATTATATGGAATCTTCAAAATATGTATGTATGAAATGTTTAGATTGAAAGAACTTGTGATGTAGACAAATCAGTTATTATGATATGAATAATATATGTGAAATTAATGACAAGAATATGTTCACATATGATGATATGATATTATTATGAGTATCATGCGTAAAGTTGATGACAAGTGTTTGTTATATGATGAAAGAAAAAAAAATTTGGACGAGATCCAATTTAAAAATCTCGCCGTGTGATCAGGGCAACAATCCTGAGTCACGTTTACCAATCGATAAAGATCCCGGAGTAAGGCTTCTAGGCACCTCGGGTTCGGGGCGCCACATTCGTTGTCGTTCGAAAGTAAATAAAATCAAGGGATTGTTGTTAATTCTTGTTTATTGAAGTTCCTTACGTTCGGTTTTGTTGTTTTGAATCTATTAGAATGCGTTAAAGTTTACTCGTTCTCATTACAGTCAAATAAACTCAATTAGATTGAGTTGTACACTATTCTAAATAATCAAAGTTCGTTCTATCCGAATTAATTCATTTGATTCGATTTCAATGCTTTTAAGGTCGTTTGTTGTCGTTCGAATGTAAATAAAATCAAGGGATAGTTGTTAATTCTTGTTTATTGAAGTTCCTTACATCCGATTTGGGTTTTTTTAATTTATTAGAATGCGTTAAGGTTTACTCGTTCTCATTACTGTAAAATCAAGTCAATTAGATTGAGTTGTACACTATTCTAAATAATCAAAATTCATTCTATCCGACTGAATTCATTTGATTCGATTTCAATGCTTTTAAGGTCGTTCGTTGTCGTTCGAATGTAAATAAAATCAAGGGATTGTTGTTAATTTTTGTTTATTGAAGTTGCTTACGTTCGATTCGGTTGTTTTGAATCTATTGGAATGCGTTAAAGTTTACTCGTTCACATTACAGTAAAATCAAGTCAATTAAATTGAGTTGTACACTATTCTAAATAATCAAAATTCATTCTATCCGACTGAATTCATTTAATTCGATTTCAATGCTTTTAAGGTCGTTCGTTGTCGTTCGAATGTAAATAAAATCAAGGGATTGTTGTTAATTCTTGTTTATTGAAGTTCCTTACATCCGATTTGGGTTTTTTGAATTTATTAGAATGCGTTAAAGTTTACTCGTTCTAATTACAGTCAAATCAAGTCAATTAGATTGAGTTGTACACTATTCTAAATAATCAAAGTTCATTCTATCCGACTGAATTCATTTGATTCGATTTCAATGCTTTTAAGGTCGTTCGTTGTCGTTCGAATGTAAATAAAATCAAGGGATTGTTGTTAATTCTTGTTTATTGAAGTTCCTTACATCCGATTTGGGTTTTTTGAATTTATTAGAATGCGTTAATGTTTACTCGTTCTCATTACTGTAAAATCAAGTCAATTAGATTGAGTTGTACACTATTCTAAATAATCAAAATTCATTCTATCCGACTGAATTCATTTGATTCGATTCCAATGCTTTTAAGGTCGTTCGTTGTCGTTCGAATGTAAATAAAATCAAGGGATTGTTGTTAATTCTTGTTTATTGAAGTTGCTTACGTTCGATTCGATTGTTTTGAATCTATTGGAACGCGTTAAAGTTTACTCGTTGACATTACAGTCAAATTAAGTCAATTAGATTGAGTAATACTCTATTCTAAATAATCAAAGTTCATTCTATCCGACTGAATTCAGTTGATTCGATTCGAATGCCTTTAAGGTCATTTGTTGTCGTTCCAATGCAAACGAAATAAAGGGATTGTTGTTAATTCTTATTTATTCAAGTTCCTTACGTCCGATTCGGTTGCTTTGAATCTATTGGAAAGTTTTAAAGTATACTCGTTCTCATTACAGTCAAATTAAGTCAATTAGATTGAGTTGTACACTATTCCAAATAATCAAAGTTCATTCTATCCGACTGAATTCATTTGATTCGATTTCAATGCTTTTAAGGTCGTTCGTTGTCGTTCGAATGTAAATAAAATCAAGGGATTGTTGTTAATTTTTGTTTATTGAAGTTCCTTACATCCGATTTGGGTTTTTTGAATTTATTAAAATGCGTTAAAATTTACTCATTCTCATTACTGTAAAATCAAGTCAATTAGATTGAGTTGTACACTATTCTAAATAATCAAAATTCATTCTATCCGACTGAATTCAGTTGATTCGATTTCAATGCTTTTAAGGTCGTTCGTTGTCGTTCGAAAGTAAATAAAATCAAGGGATTGTTGTTAATTCTTGTTTATTTAAGTTCCTTACGTTCGGTATTGTTGTTTTGAATCTATTAGAATGCGTTAAAGTTTACTCGTTCTCATTACAGTCAAATAAACTCAATTAGATTGAGTTGTACACTATTCTAAATAATCAAAGTTCGTTCTATCCGAATTAATTCACTTGATTCGATTTCAATGCTTTTAAGGTCGTTTGTTGTCATTCGAATGTAAATAAAATCAAGGGATAGTTGTTAATTCTTGTTTATTGAAGTTCCTTACATCCGATTTGGGTTTTTTTAATTTATTAGAATGCGTTAAGGTTTACTCGTTCTCATTACTGTAAAATCAAGTCAATTAGATTGAGTCGTACACTATTCTAAATAATCAAAATTCATTCTATCCGACTGAATTCATTTGATTCGATTTCAATGCTTTTAAGGTCGTTCGTTGTCGTTCGAATGTAAATAAAATTAAGGGATTGTTGTTAATTTTTGTTTATTGAAGTTGCTTACGTTCGATTCGGTTGTTTTGAATCTATTGGAATGCGTTAAAGTTTACTCGTTCACATTACAGTAAAATCAAGTCAATTAAATTGAGTTGTACACTATTCTAAATAATCAAAATTCCTTCTATCCGACTGAATTCATTTGATTCGATTTCAATGCTTTTAGGGTCGTTCGTTGTCGTTCGAATGTAAATAAAATCAAGGGATTGTTGTTAATTCTTGTTTATTGAAGTTCCTTACATCCGATTTGGGTTTTTTGAATTTATTAGAATGCGTTAATGTTTACTCGTTCTCATTACTGTAAAATCAAGTCAATTAGATTGAGTTGTACACTATTCTAAATAATCAAAATTCATTCTATCCGACTGAATTCATTTGATTCGATTTCAATGCTTTTAAGGTCGTTCGTTGTCGTTCGAATGTAAATAAAATCAAGGGATTGTTGTTAATTCTTGTTTATTGAAGTTCCTTACGTTCGATTTGGTTGTTTTGAATCTATTAGAATGCGTTAAAGTTTACTCGTTCTCATTACAGTCAAATCAACTCAATTAGATTGAGTTGTACACTATTCTAAATAATCAAAGTTCGTTCTATCCGAATTAATTCATTTCATTCGATTTCAATGCTTTTAAGGTCGTTCGTTGTCGTTCGAATGTAAATAAAATCAAGGGATAGTTGTTAATTCTTGATTATTGAAGTTCCTTACATCCGATCTGGGTTTTTTGAATTTATTAGAATGCGTTAAAGTTTACTCGTTCTCATTACTGTAAAATCAAGTCAATTAGATTGAGTTGTACACTATTCTAAATAATCAAAGTTCATTCTATCCGACTGAATTCATTTGATTCGATTTCAATGCTTTTAAGGTCGTTCGTTGTCGTTCGAAAGTAAATAAAATCAAGGGATTGTTGTTAATTCTTGTTTATTGAAGTTCCTTACGTTCGGTTTTGTTGTTTTGAATCTATTAGAATGCGTTAAAGTTTACTCGTTCTCATTACAGTCAAATAAACTCAATTAGATTGAGTTGTACACTATTCTAAATAATCAAAGTTCGTTCTATCCGAATTAATTCATTTCATTCGATTTCAATGCTTTTAAGGTCGTTCGTTGTCGTTCGAATGTAAATAAAATCAAGGGATAGTTGTTAATTCTTGTTTATTGAAGTTCCTTACATCCGATCTGGGTTTTTTGAATTTATTAGAATGCGTTAACGTTTACTCGTTCTCATTACTGTAAAATCAAGTCAATTAGATTGAGTTGTACACTATTCTAAATAATCAAAGTTCATTCTATCCGACTGAATTCATTTGATTCGATTTCAATGCTTTTAAGGTCGTTCGTTGTCGTTCGAATGTAAATAAAATCAAGGGATTGTTGTTAATTTTTGTTTATTGAAGTTGCTTACGTTCGATTCGGTTGTTTTGAATCTATTGGAATGCGTTAAAGTTTACTCGTTCACATTACAGTAAAATCAAGTCAATTAAATTGAGTTGTACACTATTCTAAATAATCAAAATTCATTCTATCCGACTGAACTCATTTGATTCGATTTCAATGCTTTTAAGGTCGTTCGTTGTCGTTCGAATGTAAATAAAATCAAGGGATTGTTGTTAATTCTTGTTTATTGAAGTTCCTTACATCCGATTTGGGTTTTTTGAATTTATTAGAATGCGTTAATGTTTACTCGTTCTCATTATAGTAAAATCAAGTCAATTAGATTGAGTTGTACACTATTCTAAATAATCAAACTTCATTCTATCCGACTGAATTCATTTGATTCGATTTCAATGCTTTTAAGGTCGTTCGTTGTCGTTCGAAAGTAAATAAAATCAAGGGATTGTTGTTAATTCTTGTTTATTGAAGTTCCTTACGTTCGGATTTGTTGTTTTGAATCTATTAGAATGCGTTAAAGTTTACTCGTTCTCATTACAGTCAAATAAACTCAATTAGATTGAGTTGTACACTATTCTAATAATCAAAGTTCGTTCTATCCGAATTAATTCATTTGATTCGATTTCAATGCTTTTAAGGTCGTTTGTTGTCGTTCGAATGTAAATAAAATCAAGGGATAGTTGTTAATTCTTGTTTATTGAAGTTCCTTACATCCGATTTGGGTTTTTTTAATTTATTAGAATGCGTTAAGGTTTACTCGTTCTCATTACTGTAAAATCAAGTCAATTAGATTGAGTTGTACACTATTCTAAATAATCAAAATTCATTCTATCCGACTGAATTCATTTGATTCGATTTCAATGCTTTTAAGGTCGTTCGTTGTCGTTCGAATGTAAATAAAATCAAGGGATTGTTGTTAATTTTTGTTTATTGAAGTTGCTTACGTTCGATTCGGTTGTTTTGAATCTATTGGAATGCGTTAAAGTTTACTCGTTCACATTACAGTAAAATCAAGTCAATTAAATTGAGTTGTACACTATTCTAAATAATCAAAATTCATTCTATCCGACTGAATTCATTTAATTCGATTTCAATGCTTTTAAGGTCGTTCGTTGTCGTTCGAATGTAAATAAAATCAAGGGATTGTTGTTAATTCTTGTTTATTGAAGTTCCTTACATCCGATTTGGGTTTTTTGAATTTATTAGAATGCGTTAAAGTTTACTCGTTCTAATTACAGTCAAATCAAGTCAATTAGATTGAGTTGTACACTATTCTAAATAATCAAAGTTCATTCTATCCGACTGAATTCATTTGATTCGATTTCAATGCTTTTAAGGTCGTTCGTTGTCGTTCGAATGTAAATAAAATCAAGGGATTGTTGTTAATTCTTGTTTATTGAAGTTCCTTACATCCGATTTGGGTTTTTTGAATTTATTAGAATGCGTTAATGTTTACTCGTTCTCATTACTGTAAAATCAAGTCAATTAGATTGAGTTGTACACTATTCTAAATAATCAAAATTCATTCTATCCGACTGAATTCATTTGATTCGATTCCAATGCTTTTAAGGTCGTTCGTTGTCGTTCGAATGTAAATAAAATCAAGGGATTGTTGTTAATTCTTGTTTATTGAAGTTGCTTACGTTCGATTCGATTGTTTTGAATCTATTGGAACGCGTTAAAGTTTACTCGTTGACATTACAGTCAAATTAAGTCAATTAGATTGAGTAATACTCTATTCTAAATAATCAAAGTTCATTCTATCCGACTGAATTCAGTTGATTCGATTCGAATGCCTTTAAGGTCATTTGTTGTCGTTCCAATGCAAACGAAATAAAGGGATTGTTGTTAATTCTTATTTATTCAAGTTCCTTACGTCCGATTCGGTTGCTTTGAATCTATTGGAAAGTTTTAAAGTATACTCGTTCTCATTACAGTCAAATTAAGTCAATTAGATTGAGTTGTACACTATTCCAAATAATCAAAGTTCATTCTATCCGACTGAATTCATTTGATTCGATTTCAATGCTTTTAAGGTCGTTCGTTGTCGTTCGAATGTAAATAAAATCAAGGGATTGTTGTTAATTTTTGTTTATTGAAGTTCCTTACATCCGATTTGGGTTTTTTGAATTTATTAAAATGCGTTAAAATTTACTCATTCTCATTACTGTAAAATCAAGTCAATTAGATTGAGTTGTACACTATTCTAAATAATCAAAATTCATTCTATCCGACTGAATTCAGTTGATTCGATTTCAATGCTTTTAAGGTCGTTCGTTGTCGTTCGAAAGTAAATAAAATCAAGGGATTGTTGTTAATTCTTGTTTATTTAAGTTCCTTACGTTCGGTATTGTTGTTTTGAATCTATTAGAATGCGTTAAAGTTTACTCGTTCTCATTACAGTCAAATAAACTCAATTAGATTGAGTTGTACACTATTCTAAATAATCAAAGTTCGTTCTATCCGAATTAATTCACTTGATTCGATTTCAATGCTTTTAAGGTCGTTTGTTGTCATTCGAATGTAAATAAAATCAAGGGATAGTTGTTAATTCTTGTTTATTGAAGTTCCTTACATCCGATTTGGGTTTTTTTAATTTATTAGAATGCGTTAAGGTTTACTCGTTCTCATTACTGTAAAATCAAGTCAATTAGATTGAGTCGTACACTATTCTAAATAATCAAAATTCATTCTATCCGACTGAATTCATTTGATTCGATTTCAATGCTTTTAAGGTCGTTCGTTGTCGTTCGAATGTAAATAAAATTAAGGGATTGTTGTTAATTTTTGTTTATTGAAGTTGCTTACGTTCGATTCGGTTGTTTTGAATCTATTGGAATGCGTTAAAGTTTACTCGTTCACATTACAGTAAAATCAAGTCAATTAAATTGAGTTGTACACTATTCTAAATAATCAAAATTCCTTCTATCCGACTGAATTCATTTGATTCGATTTCAATGCTTTTAGGGTCGTTCGTTGTCGTTCGAATGTAAATAAAATCAAGGGATTGTTGTTAATTCTTGTTTATTGAAGTTCCTTACATCCGATTTGGGTTTTTTGAATTTATTAGAATGCGTTAATGTTTACTCGTTCTCATTACTGTAAAATCAAGTCAATTAGATTGAGTTGTACACTATTCTAAATAATCAAAATTCATTCTATCCGACTGAATTCATTTGATTCGATTTCAATGCTTTTAAGGTCGTTCGTTGTCGTTCGAATGTAAATAAAATCAAGGGATTGTTGTTAATTCTTGTTTATTGAAGTTCCTTACGTTCGATTTGGTTGTTTTGAATCTATTAGAATGCGTTAAAGTTTACTCGTTCTCATTACAGTCAAATCAACTCAATTAGATTGAGTTGTACACTATTCTAAATAATCAAAGTTCGTTCTATCCGAATTAATTCATTTCATTCGATTTCAATGCTTTTAAGGTCGTTCGTTGTCGTTCGAATGTAAATAAAATCAAGGGATAGTTGTTAATTCTTGATTATTGAAGTTCCTTACATCCGATCTGGGTTTTTTGAATTTATTAGAATGCGTTAAAGTTTACTCGTTCTCATTACTGTAAAATCAAGTCAATTAGATTGAGTTGTACACTATTCTAAATAATCAAAGTTCATTCTATCCGACTGAATTCATTTGATTCGATTTCAATGCTTTTAAGGTCGTTCGTTGTCGTTCGAAAGTAAATAAAATCAAGGGATTGTTGTTAATTCTTGTTTATTGAAGTTCCTTACGTTCGGTTTTGTTGTTTTGAATCTATTAGAATGCGTTAAAGTTTACTCGTTCTCATTACAGTCAAATAAACTCAATTAGATTGAGTTGTACACTATTCTAAATAATCAAAGTTCGTTCTATCCGAATTAATTCATTTCATTCGATTTCAATGCTTTTAAGGTCGTTCGTTGTCGTTCGAATGTAAATAAAATCAAGGGATAGTTGTTAATTCTTGTTTATTGAAGTTCCTTACATCCGATCTGGGTTTTTTGAATTTATTAGAATGCGTTAACGTTTACTCGTTCTCATTACTGTAAAATCAAGTCAATTAGATTGAGTTGTACACTATTCTAAATAATCAAAGTTCATTCTATCCGACTGAATTCATTTGATTCGATTTCAATGCTTTTAAGGTCGTTCGTTGTCGTTCGAATGTAAATAAAATCAAGGGATTGTTGTTAATTTTTGTTTATTGAAGTTGCTTACGTTCGATTCGGTTGTTTTGAATCTATTGGAATGCGTTAAAGTTTACTCGTTCACATTACAGTAAAATCAAGTCAATTAAATTGAGTTGTACACTATTCTAAATAATCAAAATTCATTCTATCCGACTGAACTCATTTGATTCGATTTCAATGCTTTTAAGGTCGTTCGTTGTCGTTCGAATGTAAATAAAATCAAGGGATTGTTGTTAATTCTTGTTTATTGAAGTTCCTTACATCCGATTTGGGTTTTTTGAATTTATTAGAATGCGTTAAAGTTTACTTGTTCTAATTACAGTCAAATCAAGTCAATTAGATTGAGTTGTACACTATTCTAAATAATCAAAGTTCATTCTATCCGACTGAAATCATTTGATTCGATTTCAATGCTTTTAAGGTCGTTCGTTGTCGTTCGAATGTAAATAAAATCAAGGGATTGTTGTTAATTCTTGTTTATTGAAGTTCCTTACATCCGATTTAGGTTTTTTGAATTTATTAGAATGCGTTAATGTTTACTCGTTCTCATTATAGTAAAATCAAGTCAATTAGATTGAGTTGTACACTATTCTAAATAATCAAACTTCATTCTATCCGACTGAATTCATTTGATTCGATTTCAATGCTTTTAAGGTCGTTCGTTGTCGTTCGAAAGTAAATAAAATCAAGGGATTGTTGTTAATTCTTGTTTATTGAAGTTCCTTACGTTCGGTTTTGTTGTTTTGAATCTATTAGAATGCGTTAAAGTTTACTCGTTCTCATTACAGTCAAATAAACTCAATTAGATTGAGTTGTACACTATTCTAAATAATCAAAGTTCGTTCTATCTGAATTAATTCATTTCATTCGATTTCAATGCTTTTAAGGTCGTTCGTTGTCGTTCGAATGTAAATAAAATCAAGGGATAGTTGTTAATTCTTGTTTATTGAAGTTCCTTACATCCGATCTGGGTTTTTTGAATTTATTAGAATGCGTTAACGTTTACTCGTTCTCATTACTGTAAAATCAAGTCAATTAGATTGAGTTGTACACTATTCTAAATAATCAAAGTTCATTCTATCCGACTGAATTCATTTGATTCGATTTCAATGCTTTTAAGGTCGTTCGTTGTCGTTCGAATGTAAATAAAATCAAGGGATTGTTGTTAATTTTTGTTTATTGAAGTTGCTTACGTTCGATTCGGTTGTTTTGAATCTATTGGAATGCGTTAAAGTTTACTCGTTCACATTACAGTAAAATCAAGTCAATTAAATTGAGTTGTACACTATTCTAAATAATCAAAATTCATTCTATCCGACTGAACTCATTTGATTCGATTTCAATGCTTTTAAGGTCGTTCGTTGTCGTTCGAATGTAAATAAAATCAAGGGATTGTTGTTAATTCTTGTTTATTGAAGTTCCTTACATCCGATTTGGGTTTTTTGAATTTATTAGAATGCGTTAAAGTTTACTTGTTCTAATTACAGTCAAATCAAGTCAATTAGATTGAGTTGTACACTATTCTAAATAATCAAAGTTCATTCTATCCGACTGAATTCATTTGATTCGATTTCAATGCTTTTAAGGTCGTTCGTTGTCGTTCGAATGTAAATAAAATCAAGGGATTGTTGTTAATTCTTGTTTATTGAAGTTCCTTACATCCGATTTAGGTTTTTTGAATTTATTAGAATGCGTTAATGTTTACTCGTTCTCATTACAGTAAAATCAAGTCAATTAGATTGAGTTGTACACTATTCTAAATAATCAAAATTCATTCTATCCGACTGAATTCATTTGATTCGATTTCAATGCTTTTAAGGTCGTTCGTTGTCGTTCGAAAGTAAATAAAATCAAGGGATTGTTGTTAATTCTTGTTTATTGAAGTTCCTTACGTTCGGTTTTGTTGTTTTGAATCTATTAGAATGCGTTAAAGTTTACTCGTTCTCATTACAGTCAAATAAACTCAATTAGATTGAGTGTTACACTATTCTAAATAATCAAAGTTCGTTCTATCCGAATTAATTCATTTGATTCGATTTCAATGTTTTTAAGGTCGTTTGTTGTCGTTCGAATGTAAATAAAATCAAGGGATAGTTGTTAATTCTTGTTTATTGAAGTTCCTTACATCCGATTTGGGTTTTTTTAATTTATTAGAATGCGTTAAGGTTTACTCGTTCTCATTACTGTAAAATCAAGTAAATTAGATTGAGTTGTACACTATTCTAAATAATCAAAATTCATTCTATCCGACTGAATTCATTTGATTCGATTTCAATGCTTTTAAGGTCGTTCGTTGTCGTTCGAATGTAAATAAAATCAAGGGATTGTTGTTAATTTTTGTTTATTGAAGTTGCTTACGTTCGATTCGGTTGTTTTGAATCTATTGGAATGCGTTAAAGTTTACTCGTTCACATTACAGTAAAATCAAGTCAATTAAATTGAGTTGTACACTATTCTAAATAATCAAAATTCATTCTATCCGACTGAACTCATTTGATTCGATTTCAATGCTTTTAAGGTCGTTCGTTGTCGTTCGAATGTAAAAAAAATCAAGGGATTGTTGTTAATTCTTGTTTATTGAAGTTCCTTACATCCGATTTGGGTTTTTTGAATTTATTAGAATGCGTTAAAGTTTACTTGTTCTAATTACAGTCAAATCAAGTCAATTAGATTGAGTTGTACACTATTCTAAATAATCAAAGTTCATTCTATCCGACTGAAATCATTTGATTCGATTTCAATGCTTTTAAGGTCGTTCGTTGTCGTTCGAATGTAAATAAAATCAAGGGATTGTTGTTAATTCTTGTTTATTTAAGTTCCTTACATCCGATTTGGGTTTTTTGAATTTATTAGAATGCGTTAATGTTTACTCGTTCTCATTACAGTAAAATCAAGTCAATTAGATTGAGTTGTACACTATTCTAAATAATCAAAATTCATTCTATCCGACTGAATTCATTTGATTCGATTTCAATGCTTTTAAGGTCGTTCGTTGTCGTTCGAAAGTAAATAAAATCAAGGGATTGTTGTTAATTCTTGTTTATTGAAGTTCCTTACGTTCGGTTTTGTTGTTTTGAATCTATTAGAATGCGTTAAAGTTTACTCGTTCTCATTACAGTCAAATAATCTCAATTAGATTGAGTTGTACACTATTCTAAATAATCAAAGTTCGTTCTATCCGAATTAATTCATTTGATTCGATTTCAATGTTTTTAAGGTCGTTTGTTGTCGTTCGAATGTAAATAAAATCAAGGGATAGTTGTTAATTCTTGTTTATTGAAGTTCCTTACATCCGATTTGGATTTTTTTAATTTATTAGAATGCGTTAAGGTTTACTCGTTCTAATTACAGTCAAATCAAGTCAATTAGATTGAGTTGTACACTATTCTAAATAATCAAAGTTCATTCTATCCGACTGAATTCATTTGATTCGATTTCAATGCTTTTAAGGTCGTTCGTTGTCGTTCGAATGTAAATAAAATCAAGGGATTGTTGTTAATTCTTGTTTATTGAAGTTCCTTACATCCGATTTGGGTTTTTTGAATTTATTAGAATGCGTTAATGTTTACTCGTTCTCATTACAGTAAAATCAAGTCAATTAGATTGAGTTGTACACTATTCTAAATAATCAAAATTCATTCTATCCGACTGAATTCATTTGATTCGATTTCAATGCTTTTAAGGTCGTTCGTTGTCGTTCGAATGTAAATAAAATCAAGGGATTGTTGTTAATTCTTGTTTATTGAAGTTGCTTACGTTCGATTCGGTTGTTTTGAATCTATTGGAACGCGTTAAAGTTTACTCGTTGACATTACAATCAAATTAAGTCAATTAGATTGAGTAATACTCTATTCTAAATAATCAAAGTTCATTCTATCCGACTGAATTCAGTTGATTCGATTCGAATGCCTTTAAGGTCACTTGTTGTCGTTCCAATGCAAACAAAATAAAGGGATTGTTGTTAATTCTTATTTATTCAAGTTCCTTACGTCCGATTCGGTTGCTTTGAATCTATTGGAATGCGTTAAAGTTTACTCGTTCTAATTACAGTCAAATCAAGTCAATTAGATTGAGTTGTACACTATTCTAAATAATCAAAGTTCATTCTATCCGACTGAAATCATTTGATTCGATTTCAATACTTTTAAGGTCGTTCGTTGTCGTTCGAATGTAAATAAAATCAAGGGATTGTTGTTAATTCTTGTTTATTGAAGTTCCTTACATCCGATTTGGGTTTTTTGAATTTATTCGAATGCGTTAATGTTTACTCGTTCTCATTACAGTAAAATCAAGTCAATTAGATTGAGTTGTACACTATTCTAAATAATCAAAATTCATTCTATCCGACTGAATTCATTTGATTCGATTTCAATGCTTTTAAGGTCGTTCGTTGTCGTTCGAAAGTAAATAAAATCAAGGGATTGTTGTTAATCTTGTTTATTGAAGTTCCTTACGTTCGGTTTTGTTGTTTTGAATCTATTAGAATGCGTTAAAGTTTACTCGTTCTCATTACTGTCAAATTAAGTCAATTAGATTGAGTTGTACACTATTCTAAATAATCAAAGTTCATTCTATCCGACTGAATTCATTTGATTCGATTTCAATGCTTTTAAGGTCGTTCGTTTTCGTTCGAATGTAAATAAAATCAAGGGATTGTTGTTAATTTTTGTTTATTGAAGTTCCTTACATCCGATTTGGGTTTTTTGAATTTATTAGAATGCGTTAAAATCTACTCGTTCTCATTACTGTAAAATCAAGTCAATTAGATTGAGTTGTACACTATTCTAAATAATCAAAATTCATTCTATCCGACTGAATTCATTTGATTCGATTTTAATGCTTTTAAGGTCGTTCGTTGTCGTTCGAAAGTAAATAAAATCAAGGGATTGTTGTTAATTCTTGTTTATTGAAGTTCCTTACATTCGGTTTTGTTGTTTTGAATCTATTAGAATGCGTTAAAGTTTACTCGTTCTCATTACAGTCAAATAAACTCAATTAGATTGAGTTGTACACTATTCTAAATAATCAAAGTTCATTCTATCCAACTAAATTCATTTGATTCGATTTGAATGCCTGTAACGTCATCCGTTGTCGTTCGTATGCAAACGAAATCATGGGATTGTTGTTAGTTCTTATTTGTTGAAGTTCCTTACGTCCGATTCGGTTGTTTTGAATCTATTAGAATGCGTTAAAGTTTACTCGTTCACATTACAGTCAAATTAAGTTAATTAGATTGAGTAATACACTATTCTAAATAATCAAAGTTCATTCTATCCGACTGAATTCAGTTGATTCGATTCGAACGCCTTTAAGGTCATTTGTTGTTGTTCAAATGCAAACGAAATAAAGGGATTTTTGTTAATTCTTATTTATTGAAGTTCCTTACGTCCGATTTGGTTGCTTTAAATCTATTGGAATGCTTTAAAGTTTACTCGATCTCATTACAGTCAAATTAAGTCAATTAGATTCAGTTGTACGCTATTCTAAATAATCAAAGTTCGTTCTATCCGAATTAATTCATTTGATTCGATTTCAATGTTTTTAAGGTCGTTTGTTGTCGTTTGAATGTAAATAAAATCAAGGGATAGTTGTTAATTCTTGTTTATTGAAGTTCCTTACATCCGATTTGGGTTTTTTTAATTTATTAGAATGCGTTAAGGTTTACTCGTTCTCATTACTGTAAAATCAAGTCAATTAGATTGAGTTATACACTATTCTAAATAATCAAAATTCATTCTATCCGACTGAATTCATTTGATTCGATTTCAATGCTTTTAAGGTCGTTCGTTGTCGTTCGAATGTAAATTAAATCAAGGGATTGTTGTTAATTTTTGTTTATTGAAGTTGCTTACGTTCGATCCGGTTGTTTTGAATCTATTGGAATGCGTTAAAGTTTACTCGTTCACATTACAGTAAAATCAAGTCAATTAAATTGAGTTGTACACTATTCTAAATAATCAAAATTCATTCTATCCGACTGAACTCATTTGATTCGATTTCAATGCTTTTAAGGTCGTTCGTTGTCGTTCGAATGTAAATAAAATCAAGGGATTGTTGTTAATTCTTGTTTATTGAAGTTCCTTACATCCGATTTGGGTTTTTTGAATTTATTAGAATGCGTTAAAGTTTACTTGTTCTAATTACAGTCAAATCAAGTCAATTAGATTGAGTTGTACACTATTCTAAATAATCAAAGTTCATTCTATCCGACTGAAATCATTTGATTCGATTTCAATGCTTTTAAGGTCGTTCGTTGTCGTTCGAATGTAAATAAAATCAAGGGATTGTTGTTAATTCTTGTTTATTGAAGTTCCTTACATCCGATTTAGGTTTTTTAAATTTATTAGAATGCGTTAATGTTTACTCGTTCTCATTACAGTAAAATCAAGTCAATTAGATTGAGTTGTACACTATTCTAAATAATCAAAATTCATTCTATCCGACTGAATTCATTTGATTCGATTTCAATGCTTTTAAGGTCGTTCGTTGTCGTTCGAAAGTAAATAAAATCAAGGGATTGTTGTCAATTCTTGTTTATTGAAGTTCCTTACGTTCGGTTTTGTTGTTTTGAATCTATTAGAATGCGTTAAAGTTTACTCGTTCTCATTACAATCAAATAAACTCAATTAGATTGAGTTGTACACTATTCTAAATAATCAAAGTTCGTTCTATCCGAATTAATTCATTTGATTCGATTTCAATGTTTTTAAGGTCGTTTGTTGTCGTTCGAATGTAAATAAAATCAAGGGATAGTTGTTAATTCTTGTTTATTGAAGTTCCTTACATCCGATTTGGGTTTTTTTAATTTATTAGAATGCGTTAAAGTTTACTTGTTCTAATTACAGTCAAATCAAGTCCATTAGATTGAGTTGTACACTATTCTAAATAATCAAAGTTCATTCTATCCGACTGAAATCATTTGATTCGATTTCAATGCTTTTAAGGTCGTTCGTTGTCGTTCGAATGTAAATAAAATCAAGGGATTGTTGTTAATTCTTGTTTATTGAAGTTCCTTACATCCGATTTGGGTTTTTTGAATTTATTCGAATGCGTTAATGTTTACTCGTTCTCATTACAGTAAAATCAAGTCAATTAGATTGAGTTGTACACTATTCTAAATAATCAAAATTCATTCTATCCGACTGAATTCATTTGATTCGATTTCAATGCTTTTAAGGTCGTTCGTTGTCGTTCGAAAGTAAATAAAATGAAGGGATTGTTGTTAATTCTTGTTTATTGAAGTTCCTTACGTTCGCTTTTGTTGTTTTGAATCTATTAGAATGCGTTAAAGTTTACTCGTTCTCATTACAGTCAAATAAACTCAATTAGATTGAGTTGTACACTATTCTAAATAATCAAAGTTCGTTCTATCCGAATTAATTCATTTGATTCGATTTCAATATTTTTAAGGTCGTTTGTTGTCGTTCGAATGTAAATAAAATCAAGGGATAGTTGTTAATTCTTGTTTATTGAAGTTCCTTACATCCGATTTGGGTTTTTTTAATTTATTAGAATGCGTTAAGGTTTACTCGTTCTCATTACTGTAAAATCAAGTCAATTAGATTGAGTTGTACACTATTCTAAATAATCAAAATTCATTCTATCCGACTGATTTCATTTGATTCGATTTCAATGCTTTTAAGGTCGTTCGTTGTCGTTCGAATGTAAATAAAATCAAGGGATTGTTGTTAATTTTTTTTTATTGAAGTTGCTTACGTTCGATTCGGTTGTTTTGAATCTATTGGAATGCGTTAAAGTTTACTCGTTCACATTACAGTAAAATCAAGTCAATTAAATTGAGTTGTACACTATTCTAAATAATCAAAATTCATTCTATCCGACTGAACTCATTTGATTCGATTTCAATGCTTTTAAGGTCGTTCGTTGTCGTTCGAATGTAAATAAAATCAAGGGATTGTTGTTAATTCTTTTTTATTGAAGTTCCTTAAATCCGATTTGGGTTTTTTGAATTTATTAGAATGCGTTAAAGTTTACTTGTTCTAATTACAGTCAAATCAAGTCAATTAGATTGAGTTGTACACTATTCTAAATAATCAAAGTTCATTCTATCCGACTGAAATCATTTGATTCGATTTCAATGCTTTTAAGGTCGTTCGTTGTCGTTCGAATGTAAATAAAATCAAGGGATTGTTGTTAATTCTTGTTTATTTAAGTTCCTTACATCCGATTTGGGTTTTTTGAATTTATTAGAATGCGTTAATGTTTACTCGTTCTCATTACAGTAAAATCAAGTCAATTAGATTGAGTTGTACACTATTCTAAATAATCAAAATTCATTCTATCCGACTGAAATCATTTGATTCGATTTCAATGCTTTTAAGGTCGTTCGTTGTCGTTCGAATGTAAATAAAATCAAGGGATTGTTGTTAATTCTTGTTTATTGAAGTTCCTTACATCCGATTTGGGTTTTTTGAATTTATTAGAATGCGTTAAAGTTTACTTGTTCTAATTACAGTCAAATCAAGTCAATTAGATTGAGTTGTACACTATTCTAAATAATCAAAGTTCATTCTATCCGACTGAAATCATTTGATTCGATTTCAATGCTTTTAAGGTCGTTCGTTGTCGTTCGAATGTAAATAAAATCAAGGGATTGTTGTTAATTCTTGTTTATTGAAGTTCCTTACATCCGATTTAGGTTTTTTGAATTTATTAGAATGCGTTAATGTTTACTCGTTCTCATTACAGTAAAATCAAGTCAATTAGATTGAGTTGTACACTATTCTAAATAATCAAAGTTCATTCTATCCGACTGAAATCATTTGATTCGATTTCAATGCTTTTAAGGTCGTTCGTTGTCGTTCGAATGTAAATAAAATCAAGGGATTGTTGTTAATTCTTGTTTATTGAAGTTCCTTACATCCGATTTGGGTTTTTTGAATTTATTAGAATGCGTTAAAGTTTACTTGTTCTAATTACAGTCAAATCAAGTCAATTAGATTGAGTTGTACACTATTCTAAATAATCAAAGTTCCTTCTATCCGACTGAAATCATTTGATTCGATTTCAATGCTTTTAAGGTCGTTCGTTGTCGTTCGAATGTAAATAAAATCAAGGGATTGTTGTTAATTCTTGTTTATTTAAGTTCCTTACATCCGATTTGGGTTTTTTGAATTTATTAGAATGCGTTAAAGTTTACTTGTTCTAATTACAGTCAAATCAAGTCAATTAGATTGAGTTGTACACTATTCTAAATAATCAAAGTTCATTCTATCCGACTGAAATCATTTGATTCGATTTCAATGCTTTTAAGGTCGTTCGTTGTCGTTCGAATGTAAATAAAATCAAGGGATTATTGTTAATTCTTGTTTATTGAAGTTCCTTACATCCGATTTAGGTTTTTTGAATTTATTAGAATGCGTTAATGTTTACTCGTTCTCATTACAGTAAAATCAAGTCAATTAGATTGAGTTGTACACTATTCTAAATAATCAAAATTCATTCTATCCGACTGAATTCATTTGATTCGATTTCAATGCTTTTAAGGACGTTCGTTGTCGTTCGAAAGTAAATAAAATCAAGGGATTGTTGTTAATTCTTGTTTATTGAAGTTCCTTACGTTCGGTTTTGTTGTTTTGAATCTATTAGAATGCGTTAAAGTTTACTCGTTCTCATTACAGTCAAATAAACTCAATTAGATTGAGTTGTACACTATTCTAAATAATCAAAGTTCGTTCTATCCGAATTAATTCATTTGATTCGATTTCAATGTTTTTAAGGTCGTTTGTTGTCGTTCGAATGTAAATAAAATCAAGGGATAGTTGTTAATTCTTGTTTATTGAAGTTCCTTACATCCGATTTGGGTTTTTTTAATTTATTAGAATGCGTTAAAGTTTACTTGTTCTAATTACAGTCAAATCAAGTCAATTAGATTGAGTTGTACACTATTCTAAATAATCAAAGTTCATTCTATCCGACTGAAATCATTTGATTCGATTTCAATGCTTTTAAGGTCGTTCGTTGTCGTTCGAATGTAAATAAAATCAAGGGATTGTTGTTAATTTTTGTTTATTGAAGTTGCTTACGTTCGATTCGGTTGTTTTGAATCTATTGGAATGCGTTAAAGTTTACTCGTTCACATTACAGTAAAATCAAGTCAATTAAATTTAGTTGTACACTATTCTAAATAATCAAAATTCATTCTATCCGACTGAACTCATTTGATTCGATTTCAATGCTTTTAAGGTCGTTCGTTGTCGTTCGAATGTAAATAAAATCAAGGGATTGTTGTTAATTCTTGTTTATTGAAGTTCCTTACATCCGATTTGGGTTTTTTGAATTTATTAGAATGCGTTAAAGTTTACTTGTTCTAATTACAGTCAAATCAAGTCAATTAGATTGAGTTGTACACTATTCTAAATAATCAAAGTTCATTCTATCCGACTGAAATCATTTGATTCGATTTCAATGCTTTTAAGGTCGTTCGTTGTCGTTCGAATGTAAATAAAATCAAGGGATTGTTGTTAATTCTTGTTTATTTAAGTTCCTTACATCCGATTTGGGTTTTTTGAATTTATTAGAATGCGTTAAAGTTTACTTGTTCTAATTACAGTCAAATCAAGTCAATTAGATTGAGTTGTACACTATTCTAAATAATCAAAGTTCATTCTATCCGACTGAAATCATTTGATTCGATTTTAAATGCTTTTAAGGTCGTTCGTTGTCGTTCGAATGTAAATAAAATCAAGGGATTGTTGTTAATTCTTGTTTATTGAAGTTCCTTACATCCGATTTAGGTTTTTTGAATTTATTAGAATGCGTTAATGTTTACTCGTTCTCATTACAGTAAAATCAAGTCAATTAGATTGAGTTGTACACTATTCTAAATAATCAAAATTCATTCTATCCGACTGAATTCATTTGATTCGATTTCAATGCTTTTAAGGTCGTTCGTTGTCGTTCGAAAGTAAATAAAATCAAGGGATTGTTGTTAATTCTTGTTTATTGAAGTTCCTTACGTTCGGTTTTGTTGTTTTGAATCTATTAGAATGCGTTAAAGTTTACTCGTTCTCATTACAGTCAAATAAACTCAATTAGATTGAGTTGTACACTATTCTAAATAATCAAAGTTCGTTCTATCCGAATTAATTCATTTGATTCGATTTCAATGTTTTTAAGGTCGTTTGTTGTCGTTCGAATGTAAATAAAATCAAGGGATAGTTGTTAATTCTTGTTTATTGAAGTTCCTTACATCCGATTTGGGTTTTTTTAATTTATTAGAATGCGTTAAAGTTTACTTGTTCTAATTACAGTCAAATCAAGTCAATTAGATTGAGTTGTACACTATTCTAAATAATCAAAGTTCATTCTATCCGACTGAAATCATTTGATTCGATTTCAATGCTTTTAAGGTCGTTCGTTGTCGTTCGAATGTAAATAAAATCAAGGGATTGTTGTTAATTTTTGTTTATTGAAGTTGCTTACGTTCGATTCGGTTGTTTTGAATCTATTGGAATGCGTTAAAGTTTACTCGTTCACATTACAGTAAAATCAAGTCAATTAAATTTAGTTGTACACTATTCTAAATAATCAAAATTCATTCTATCCGACTGAACTCATTTGATTCGATTTCAATGCTTTTAAGGTCGTTCGTTGTCGTTCGAATGTAAATAAAATCAAGGGATTGTTGTTAATTCTTGTTTATTGAAGTTCCTTACATCCGATTTGGGTTTTTTGAATTTATTAGAATGCGTTAAAGTTTACTTGTTCTAATTACAGTCAAATCAAGTCAATTAGATTGAGTTGTACACTATTCTAAATAATCAAAGTTCATTCTATCCGACTGAAATCATTTGATTCGATTTCAATGCTTTTAAGGTCGTTCGTTGTCGTTCGAATGTAAATAAAATCAAGGGATTGTTGTTAATTCTTGTTTATTGAAGTTCCTTACATCCGATTTAGGTTTTTTGAATTTATTAGAATGTGTTAATGTTTACTCGTTCTCATTACAGTAAAATCAAGTCAATTAGATTGAGTTGTACACTATTCTAAATAATCAAAATTCATTCTATCCGACTGAATTCATTTGATTCGATTTCAATGCTTTTAAGGTCGTTCGTTGTCGTTCGAAAGTAAATAAAATCAAGGGATTGTTGTTAATTCTTGTTTATTGAAGTTCCTTACGTTCGGTTTTGTTGTTTTGAATCTATTAGAATGCGTTAAAGTTTACTCGTTCTCATTACCGTCAAATAAACTCAATTAGATTGAGTTGTACACTATTCTAAATAATCAAAGTTCGTTCTATCCGAATTAATTCATTTGATTCGATTTCAATGTTTTTAAGGTCGTTTGTTGTCGTTCGAATGTAAATAAAATCAAGGGATAGTTGTTAATTCTTGTTTATTGAAGTTCCTTACATCCGATTTGGGTTTTTTTAATTTATTAGAATGCGTTAAAGTTTACTTGTTCTAATTACAGTCAAATCAAGTCAATTAGATTGAGTTGTACACTATTCTAAATAATCAAAGTTCATTCTATCCGACTGAAATCATTTGATTCGATTTCAATGCTTTTAAGGTCGTTCGTTGTCGTTCGAATGTAAATAAAATCAAGGGATTGTTGTTAATTTTTGTTTATTGAAGTTGCTTACGTTCGATTCGGTTGTTTTGAATCTATTGGAATGCGTTAAAGTTTACTCGTTCACATTACAGTAAAATCAAGTCAATTAAATTGAGTTGTACACTATTCTAAATAATCAAAATTCATTCTATCCGACTGAACTCATTTGATTCGATTTCAATGCTTTTAAGGTCGTTCGTTGTCGTTCGAATGTAAAAAAAATCAAGGGATTGTTGTTAACTCTTGTTTATTGAAGTTCCTTACATCCGATTTGGGTTTTTTGAATTTATTAGAATGCGTTAAAGTTTACTTGTTCTAATTACAGTCAAATCAAGTCAATTAGATTGAGTTGTACACTATTCTAAATAATCAAAGTTCATTCTATCCGACTGAAATCATTTGATTCGATTTCAATGCTTTTAAGGTCGTTCGTTGTCGTTCGAATGTAAATAAAATCAAGGGATTGTTGTTAATTCTTGTTTATTGAAGTTCCTTACATCCGATTTAGGTTTTTTGAATTTATTAGAATGCGTTAATGTTTACTCGTTCTCATTTTAGTAAAATCAAGTCAATTAGATTGAGTTGTACACTATTCTAAATAATCAAAATTCATTCTATCCGACTGAATTCATTTGATTCGATTTCAATGCTTTTAAGGTCGTTCGTTGTCGTTCGAAAGTAAATAAAATCAAGGGATTGTTGTTAATTCTTGTTTATTGAAGTTCCTTACGTTCGGTTTTGTTGTTTTGAATCTATTAGAATGCGTTAAAGTTTACTCGTTCTCATTACAGTCAAATAAACTCAATTAGATTGAGTTGTACACTATTCTAAATAATCAAAGTTCGTTCTATCCGAATTAATTCATTTGATTCGATTTCAATGTTTTTAAGGTCGTTTGTTGTCGTTCGAATGTAAATAAAATCAAGGGATAGTTGTTAATTCTTGTTTATTGAAGTTCCTTACATCCGATTTGGGTTTTTTTAATTTATTAGAATGCGTTAAAGTTTACTTGTTCTAATTACAGTCAAATCAAGTCAATTAGATTGAGTTGTACACTATTCTAAATAATCAAAGTTCATTCTATCCGACTGAAATCATTTGATTCGATTTCAATGCTTTTAAGGTCGTTCGTTGTCGTTCGAATGTAAATAAAATCAAGGGATTGTTGTTAATTTTTGTTTATTGAAGTTGCTTACGTTCGATTCGGTTGTTTTGAATCTATTGGAATGCGTTAAAGTTTACTCGTTCACATTACAGTAAAATCAAGTCAATTAAATTGAGTTGTACACTATTCTAAATAATCAAAATTCATTCTATCCGACTGAACTCATTTGATTCGATTTCAATGCTTTTAAGGTCGTTCGTTGTCGTTCGAATGTAAATAAAATCAAGGGATTGTTGTTAACTCTTGTTTATTGAAGTTCCTTACATCCGATTTGGGTTTTTTGAATTTATTAGAATGCGTTAAAGTTTACTTGTTCTAATTACAGTCAAATCAAGTCAATTAGATTGAGTTGTACACTATTCTAAATAATCAAAGTTCATTCTATCCGACTGAAATCATTTGATTCGATTTCAATGCTTTTAAGGTCGTTCGTTGTCGTTCGAATGTAAATAAAATCAAGGGATTGTTGTTTATTCTTGTTTATTGAAGTTCCTTACATCCGATTTAGGTTTTTTGAATTTATTAGAATGCGTTAATGTTTACTCGTTCTCATTTTAGTAAAATCAAGTCAATTAGATTGAGTTGTACACTATTCTAAATAATCAAAATTCATTCTATCCGACTGAATTCATTTGATTCGATTTCAATGCTTTTAAGGTCATTCGTTGTCGTTCGAAAGTAAATAAAATCAAGGGATTGTTGTTAATTCTTGTTTATTGAAGTTCCTTACGTTCGGTTTTGTTGTTTTGAATCTATTAGAATGCGTTAAAGTTTACTCGTTCTCATTACAGTCAAATAAACTCAATTAGATTGAGTTGTACACTATTCTAAATAATCAAAGTTCGTTCTATCCGAATTAATTCATTTGATTCGATTTCAATGTTTTTAAGGTCGTTTGTTGTCGTTCGAATGTAAATAAAATCAAGGGATAGTTGTTAATTCTTGTTTATTGAAGTTCCTTACATCCGATTTGGGTTTTTTTAATTTATTAGAATGCGTTAAAGTTTACTTGTTCTAATTACAGTCAAATCAAGTCAATTAGATTGAGTTGTACACTATTCTAAATAATCAAAGTTCATTCTATCCGACTGAAATCATTTGATTCGATTTCAATGCTTTTAAGGTCGTTCGTTGTCGTTCGAATGTAAATAAAATCAAGGGATTGTTGTTAATTTTTGTTTATTGAAGTTGCTTACGTTCGATTCGGTTGTTTTGAATCTATTGGAATGCGTTAAAGTTTACTCGTTCACATTACAGTAAAATCAAGTCAATTAAATTGAGTTGTACACTATTCTAAATAATCAAAATTCATTCTATCCGACTGAACTCATTTGATTCGATTTCAATGCTTTTAAGGTCGTTCGTTGTCGTTCGAATGTAAATAAAATCAAGGGATTGTTGTTAACTCTTGTTTATTGAAGTTCCTTACATCCGATTTGGGTTTTTTGAATTTATTAGAATGCGTTAAAGTTTACTTGTTCTAATTACAGTCAAATCAAGTCAATTAGATTGAGTTGTACACTATTCTAAATAATCAAAGTTCATTCTATCCGACTGAAATCATTTGATTCGATTTCAATGCTTTTAAGGTCGTTCGTTGTCGTTCGAATGTAAATAAAATCAAGGGATTGTTGTTAATTCTTGTTTATTGAAGTTCCTTACATCCGATTTAGGTTTTTTGAATTTATTAGAATGCGTTAATGTTTACTCGTTCTCATTACAGTAAAATCAAGTCAATTAGATTGAGTTGTACACTATTCTAAATAATCAAAATTCATTCTATCCGACTGAATTCATTTGATTCGATTTCAATGCTTTTAAGGTCGTTCGTTGTCGTTCGAAAGTAAATAAAATCAAGGGATTGTTGTTAATTCTTGTTTATTGAAGTTCCTTACGTTCGGTTTTGTTGTTTTGAATCTATTAGAATGCGTTAAAGTTTACTCGTTCTCATTACAGTCAAATAAACTCAATTAGATTGAGTTGTACACTATTCTAAATAATCAAAGTTCGTTCTATCCGAATTAATTCATTTGATTCGATTTCAATGTTTTTAAGGTCGTTTGTTGTCGTTCGAATGTAAATAAAATCAAGGGATAGTTGTTAATTCTTGTTTATTGAAGTTCCTTACATCCGATTTGGGTTTTTTTAATTTATTAGAATGCGTTAAAGTTTACTTGTTCTAATTACAGTCAAATCAAGTCAATTAGATTGAGTTGTACACTATTCTAAATAATCAAAGTTCATTCTATCCGACTGAAATCATTTGATTCGATTTCAATGCTTTTAAGGTCGTTCGTTGTCGTTCGAATGTAAATAAAATCAAGGGATTGTTGTTAATTTTTGTTTATTGAAGTTGCTTACGTTCGATTCGGTTGTTTTGAATCTATTGGAATGCGTTAAAGTTTACTCGTTCACATTACAGTAAAATCAAGTCAATTAAATTTAGTTGTACACTATTCTAAATAATCAAAATTCATTCTATCCGACTGAACTCATTTGATTCGATTTCAATGCTTTTAAGGTCGTTCGTTGTCGTTCGAATGTAAATAAAATCAAGGGATTGTTGTTAATTCTTGTTTATTGAAGTTCCTTACATCCGATTTGGGTTTTTTGAATTTATTAGAATGCGTTAAAGTTTACTTGTTCTAATTACAGTCAAATCAAGTCAATTAGATTGAGTTGTACACTATTCTAAATAATCAAAGTTCATTCTATCCGACTGAAATCATTTGATTCGATTTCAATGCTTTTGAGGTCGTTCGTTGTCGTTCGAATGTAAATAAAATCAAGGGATTGTTGTTAATTCTTGTTTATTGAAGTTCCTTACATCCGATTTAGGTTTTTTGAATTTATTAGAATGTGTTAATGTTTACTCGTTCTCATTACAGTAAAATCAAGTCAATTAGATTGAGTTGTACACTATTCTAAATAATCAAAATTCATTCTATCCGACTGAATTCATTTGATTCGATTTCAATGCTTTTAAGGTCGTTCGTTGTCGTTCGAAAGTAAATAAAATCAAGGGATTGTTGTTAATTCTTGTTTATTGAAGTTCCTTACGTTCGGTTTTGTTGTTTTGAATCTATTAGAATGCGTTAAAGTTTACTCGTTCTCATTACAGTCAAATAAACTCAATTAGATTGAGTTGTACACTATTCTAAATAATCAAAGTTCGTTCTATCCGAATTAATTCATTTGATTCGATTTCAATGTTTTTAAGGTCGTTTGTTGTCGTTCGAATGTAAATAAAATCAAGGGATAGTTGTTAATTCTTGTTTATTGAAGTTCCTTACATCCGATTTGGGTTTTTTTAATTTATTAGAATGCGTTAAAGTTTACTTGTTCTAATTACAGTCAAATCAAGTCAATTAGATTGAGTTGTACACTATTCTAAATAATCAAAGTTCATTCTATCCGACTGAAATCATTTGATTCGATTTCAATGCTTTTAAGGTCGTTCGTTGTCGTTCGAATGTAAATAAAATCAAGGGATTGTTGTTAATTCTTGTTTATTGAAGTTCCTTACATCCGATTTAGGTTTTTTGAATTTATTAGAATGTGTTAATGTTTACTCGTTCTCATTACAGTAAAATCAAGTCAATTAGATTGAGTTGTACACTATTCTAAATAATCAAAATTCATTCTATCCGACTGAATTCATTTGATTCGATTTCAATGCTTTTAAGGTCGTTCGTTGTCGTTCGAAAGTAAATAAAATCAAGGGATTGTTGTTAATTCTTGTTTATTGAAGTTCCTTACGTTCGGTTTTGTTGTTTTGAATCTATTAGAATGCGTTAAAGTTTACTCGTTCTCATTACAGTCAAATAAACTCAATTAGATTGAGTTGTACACTATTCTAAATAATCAAAGTTCGTTCTATCCGAATTAATTCATTTGATTCGATTTCAATGTTTTTAAGGTCGTTTGTTGTCGTTCGAATGTAAATAAAATCAAGGGATAGTTGTTAATTCTTGTTTATTGAAGTTCCTTACATCCGATTTGGGTTTTTTTAATTTATTAGAATGCGTTAAAGTTTACTTGTTCTAATTACAGTCAAATCAAGTCAATTAGATTGAGTTGTACACTATTCTAAATAATCAAAGTTCATTCTATCCGACTGAAATCATTTGATTCGATTTCAATGCTTTTAAGGTCGTTCGTTGTCGTTCGAATGTAAATAAAATCAAGGGATTGTTGTTAATTCTTGTTTATTGAAGTTCCTTACATCCGATTTAGGTTTTTTGAATTTATTAGAATGCGTTAATGTTTACTCGTTCTCATTACAGTAAAATCAAGTCAATTAGATTGAGTTGTACACTATTCTAAATAATCAAAATTCATTCTATCCGACTGAATTCATTTGATTCGATTTCAATGCTTTTAAGGTCGTTCGTTGTCGTTCGAAAGTAAATAAAATCAAGGGATTGTTGTTAATTCTTGTTTATTGAAGTTCCTTACGTTCGGTTTTGTTGTTTTGAATCTATTAGAATGCGTTAAAGTTTACTCGTTCTCATTACAGTCAAATAAACTCAATTAGATTGAGTTGTACACTATTCTAAATAATCAAAGTTCGTTCTATCCGAATTAATTCATTTGATTCGATTTCAATGTTTTTAAGGTCGTTTGTTGTCGTTCGAATGTAAATAAAATCAAGGGATAGTTGTTAATTCTTGTTTATTGAAGTTCCTTACATCCGATTTGGGTTTTTTTAATTTATTAGAATGCGTTAAAGTTTACTTGTTCTAATTACAGTCAAATCAAGTCAATTAGATTGAGTTGTACACTATTCTAAATAATCAAAGTTCATTCTATCCGACTGAAATCATTTGATTCGATTTCAATGCTTTTAAGGTCGTTCGTTGTCGTTCGAATGTAAATAAAATCAAGGGATTGTTGTTAATTTTTGTTTATTGAAGTTGCTTACGTTCGATTCGGTTGTTTTGAATCTATTGGAATGCGTTAAAGTTTACTCGTTCACATTACAGTAAAATCAAGTCAATTAAATTTAGTTGTACACTATTCTAAATAATCAAAATTCATTCTATCCGACTGAACTCATTTGATTCGATTTCAATGCTTTTAAGGTCGTTCGTTGTCGTTCGAATGTAAATAAAATCAAGGGATTGTTGTTAATTCTTGTTTATTGAAGTTCCTTACATCCGATTTGGGTTTTTTGAATTTATTAGAATGCGTTAAAGTTTACTTGTTCTAATTACAGTCAAATCAAGTCAATTAGATTGAGTTGTACACTATTCTAAATAATCAAAGTTCATTCTATCCGACTGAAATCATTTGATTCGATTTCAATGCTTTTAAGGTCGTTCGTTGTCGTTCGAATGTAAATAAAATCAAGGGATTGTTGTTAATTCTTGTTTATTGAAGTTCCTTACATCCGATTTAGGTTTTTTGAATTTATTAGAATGCGTTAATGTTTACTCGTTCTCATTACAGTAAAATCAAGTCAATTAGATTGAGTTGTACACTATTCTAAATAATCAAAATTCATTCTATCCGACTGAATTCATTTGATTCGATTTCAATGCTTTTAAGGTCGTTCGTTGTCGTTCGAAAGTAAATAAAATCAAGGGATTGTTGTTAATTCTTGTTTATTGAAGTTCCTTACGTTCGGTTTTGTTGTTTTGAATCTATTAGAATGCGTTAAAGTTTACTCGTTCTCATTACAGTCAAATAAACTCAATTAGATTGAGTTGTACACTATTCTAAATAATCAAAGTTCGTTCTATCCGAATTAATTCATTTGATTCGATTTCAATGTTTTTAAGGTCGTTTGTTGTCGTTCGAATGTAAATAAAATCAAGGGATAGTTGTTAATTCTTGTTTATTGAAGTTCCTTACATCCGATTTGGGTTTTTTTAATTTATTAGAATGCGTTAAAGTTTACTTGTTCTAATTACAGTCAAATCAAGTCAATTAGATTGAGTTGTACACTATTCTAAATAATCAAAGTTCATTCTATCCGACTGAAATCATTTGATTCGATTTCAATGCTTTTAAGGTCGTTCGTTGTCGTTCGAATGTAAATAAAATCAAGGGATTGTTGTTAATTTTTGTTTATTGAAGTTGCTTACGTTCGATTCGGTTGTTTTGAATCTATTGGAATGCGTTAAAGTTTACTCGTTCACATTACAGTAAAATCAAGTCAATTAAATTTAGTTGTACACTATTCTAAATAATCAAAATTCATTCTATCCGACTGAACTCATTTGATTCGATTTCAATGCTTTTAAGGTCGTTCGTTGTCGTTCGAATGTAAATAAAATCAAGGGATTGTTGTTAATTCTTGTTTATTGAAGTTCCTTACATCCGATTTGGGTTTTTTGAATTTATTAGAATGCGTTAAAGTTTACTTGTTCTAATTACAGTCAAATCAAGTCAATTAGATTGAGTTGTACACTATTCTAAATAATCAAAGTTCATTCTATCCGACTGAAATCATTTGATTCGATTTCAATGCTTTTAAGGTCGTTCGTTGTCGTTCGAATGTAAATAAAATCAAGGGATTGTTGTTAATTCTTGTTTATTGAAGTTCCTTACATCCGATTTAGGTTTTTTGAATTTATTAGAATGTGTTAATGTTTACTCGTTCTCATTACAGTAAAATCAAGTCAATTAGATTGAGTTGTACACTATTCTAAATAATCAAAATTCATTCTATCCGACTGAATTCATTTGATTCGATTTCAATGCTTTTAAGGTCGTTCGTTGTCGTTCGAAAGTAAATAAAATCAAGGGATTGTTGTTAATTCTTGTTTATTGAAGTTCCTTACGTTCGGTTTTGTTGTTTTGAAGCTATTAGAATGCGTTAAAGTTTACTCGTTCTCATTACAGTCAAATAAACTCAATTAGATTGAGTTGTACACTATTCTAAATAATCAAAGTTCGTTCTATCCGAATTAATTCATTTGATTCGATTTCAATGTTTTTAAGGTCGTTTGTTGTCGTTCGAATGTAAATAAAATCAAGGGATAGTTGTTAATTCTTGTTTATTGAAGTTCCTTACATCCGATTTGGGTTTTTTTAATTTATTAGAATGCGTTAAAGTTTACTTGTTCTAATTACAGTCAAATCAAGTCAATTAGATTGAGTTGTACACTATTCTAAATAATCAAAGTTCATTCTATCCGACTGAAATCATTTGATTCGATTTCAATGCTTTTAAGGTCGTTCGTTGTCGTTCGAATGTAAATAAAATCAAGGGATTGTTGTTAATTTTTGTTTATTGAAGTTGCTTACGTTCGATTCGGTTGTTTTGAATCTATTGGAATGCGTTAAAGTTTACTCGTTCACATTACAGTAAAATCAAGTCAATTAAATTGAGTTGTACACTATTCTAAATAATCAAAATTCATTCTATCCGACTGAACTCATTTGATTCGATTTCAATGCTTTTAAGGTCGTTCGTTGTCGTTCGAATGTAAATAAAATCAAGGGATTGTTGTTAACTCTTGTTTATTGAAGTTCCTTACATCCGATTTGGGTTTTTTGAATTTATTAGAATGCGTTAAAGTTTACTTGTTCTAATTACAGTCAAATCAAGTCAATTAGATTGAGTTGTACACTATTCTAAATAATCAAAGTTCATTCTATCCGACTGAAATCATTTGATTCGATTTCAATGCTTTTAAGGTCGTTCGTTGTCGTTCGAATGTAAATAAAATCAAGGGATTGTTGTTAATTCTTGTTTATTGAAGTTCCTTACATCCGATTTAGGTTTTTTGAATTTATTAGAATGCGTTAATGTTTACTCGTTCTCATTTTAGTAAAATCAAGTCAATTAGATTGAGTTGTACACTATTCTAAATAATCAAAATTCATTCTATCCGACTGAATTCATTTGATTCGATTTCAATGCTTTTAAGGTCGTTCGTTGTCGTTCGAAAGTAAATAAAATCAAGGGATTGTTGTTAATTCTTGTTTATTGAAGTTCCTTACGTTCGGTTTTGTTGTTTTGAATCTATTAGAATGCGTTAAAGTTTACTCGTTCTCATTACAGTCAAATAAACTCAATTAGATTGAGTTGTACACTATTCTAAATAATCAAAGTTCGTTCTATCCGAATTAATTCATTTGATTCGATTTCAATGTTTTTAAGGTCGTTTGTTGTCGTTCGAATGTAAATAAAATCAAGGGATAGTTGTTAATTCTTGTTTATTGAAGTTCCTTACATCCGATTTGGGTTTTTTTAATTTATTAGAATGCGTTAAAGTTTACTTGTTCTAATTACAGTCAAATCAAGTCAATTAGATTGAGTTGTACACTATTCTAAATAATCAAAGTTCATTCTATCCGACTGAAATCATTTGATTCGATTTCAATGCTTTTAAGGTCGTTCGTTGTCGTTCGAATGTAAATAAAATCAAGGGATTGTTGTTAATTTTTGTTTATTGAAGTTGCTTACGTTCGATTCGGTTGTTTTGAATCTATTGGAATGCGTTAAAGTTTACTCGTTCACATTACAGTAAAATCAAGTCAATTAAATTGAGTTGTACACTATTCTAAATAATCAAAATTCATTCTATCCGACTGAACTCATTTGATTCGATTTCAATGCTTTTAAGGTCGTTCGTTGTCGTTCGAATGTAAATAAAATCAAGGGATTGTTGTTAACTCTTGTTTATTGAAGTTCCTTACATCCGATTTGGGTTTTTTGAATTTATTAGAATGCGTTAAAGTTTACTTGTTCTAATTACAGTCAAATCAAGTCAATTAGATTGAGTTGTACACTATTCTAAATAATCAAAGTTCATTCTATCCGACTGAAATCATTTGATTCGATTTCAATGCTTTTAAGGTCGTTCGTTGTCGTTCGAATGTAAATAAAATCAAGGGATTGTTGTTAATTCTTGTTTATTGAAGTTCCTTACATCCGATTTAGGTTTTTTGAATTTATTAGAATGCGTTAATGTTTACTCGTTCTCATTTTAGTAAAATCAAGTCAATTAGATTGAGTTGTACACTATTCTAAATAATCAAAATTCATTCTATCCGACTGAATTCATTTGATTCGATTTCAATGCTTTTAAGGTCATTCGTTGTCGTTCGAAAGTAAATAAAATCAAGGGATTGTTGTTAATTCTTGTTTATTGAAGTTCCTTACGTTCGGTTTTGTTGTTTTGAATCTATTAGAATGCGTTAAAGTTTACTCGTTCTCATTACAGTCAAATAAACTCAATTAGATTGAGTTGTACACTATTCTAAATAATCAAAGTTCGTTCTATCCGAATTAATTCATTTGATTCGATTTCAATGTTTTTAAGGTCGTTTGTTGTCGTTCGAATGTAAATAAAATCAAGGGATAGTTGTTAATTCTTGTTTATTGAAGTTCCTTACATCCGATTTGGGTTTTTTTAATTTATTAGAATGCGTTAAAGTTTACTTGTTCTAATTACAGTCAAATCAAGTCAATTAGATTGAGTTGTACACTATTCTAAATAATCAAAGTTCATTCTATCCGACTGAAATCATTTGATTCGATTTCAATGCTTTTAAGGTCGTTCGTTGTCGTTCGAATGTAAATAAAATCAAGGGATTGTTGTTAATTTTTGTTTATTGAAGTTGCTTACGTTCGATTCGGTTGTTTTGAATCTATTGGAATGCGTTAAAGTTTACTCGTTCACATTACAGTAAAATCAAGTCAATTAAATTGAGTTGTACACTATTCTAAATAATCAAAATTCATTCTATCCGACTGAACTCATTTGATTCGATTTCAATGCTTTTAAGGTCGTTCGTTGTCGTTCGAATGTAAATAAAATCAAGGGATTGTTGTTAACTCTTGTTTATTGAAGTTCCTTACATCCGATTTGGGTTTTTTGAATTTATTAGAATGCGTTAAAGTTTACTTGTTCTAATTACAGTCAAATCAAGTCAATTAGATTGAGTTGTACACTATTCTAAATAATCAAAGTTCATTCTATCCGACTGAAATCATTTGATTCGATTTCAATTCTTTTAAGGTCGTTCGTTGTCGTTCGAATGTAAATAAAATCAAGGGATTGTTGTTAATTCTTGTTTATTGAAGTTCCTTACATCCGATTTAGGTTTTTTGAATTTATTAGAATGCGTTAATGTTTACTCGTTCTCATTACAGTAAAATCAAGTCAATTAGATTGAGTTGTACACTATTCTAAATAATCAAAATTCATTCTATCCGACTGAATTCATTTGATTCGATTTCAATGCTTTTAAGGTCGTTCGTTGTCGTTCGAAAGTAAATAAAATCAAGGGATTGTTGTTAATTCTTGTTTATTGAAGTTCCTTACGTTCGGTTTTGTTGTTTTGAATCTATTAGAATGCGTTAAAGTTTACTCGTTCTCATTACAGTCAAATAAACTCAATTAGATTGAGTTGTACACTATTCTAAATAATCAAAGTTCGTTCTATCCGAATTAATTCATTTGATTCGATTTCAATGTTTTTAAGGTCGTTTGTTGTCGTTCGAATGTAAATAAAATCAAGGGATAGTTGTTAATTCTTGTTTATTGAAGTTCCTTACATCCGATTTGGGTTTTTTTAATTTATTAGAATGCGTTAAAGTTTACTTGTTCTAATTACAGTCAAATCAAGTCAATTAGATTGAGTTGTACACTATTCTAAATAATCAAAGTTCATTCTATCCGACTGAAATCATTTGATTCGATTTCAATGCTTTTAAGGTCGTTCGTTGTCGTTCGAATGTAAATAAAATCAAGGGATTGTTGTTAATTTTTGTTTATTGAAGTTGCTTACGTTCGATTCGGTTGTTTTGAATCTATTGGAATGCGTTAAAGTTTACTCGTTCACATTACAGTAAAATCAAGTCAATTAAATTGAGTTGTACACTATTCTAAATAATCAAAATTCATTCTATCCGACTGAACTCATTTGATTCGATTTCAATGCTTTTAAGGTCGTTCGTTGTCGTTCGAATGTAAATAAAATCAAGGGATTGTTGTTAATTCTTGTTTATTGAAGTTCCTTACATCCGATTTGGGTTTTTTGCATTTATTAGAATGCGTTAAAGTTTACTTGTTCTAATTACAGTCAAATCAAGTCAATTAGATTGAGTTGTACACTATTCTAAATAATCAAAGTTCATTCTATCCGACTGAAATCATTTGATTCGATTTCAATGCTTTTAAGGTCGTTCGTTGTCGTTCGAATGTAAATAAAATCAAGGGATTGTTGTTAATTCTTGTTTATTGAAGTTCCTTACATCCGATTTAGGTTTTTTGAATTTATTAGAATGCGTTAATGTTTACTCGTTCTCATTACAGCAAAATCAAGTCAATTAGATTGAGTTGTACACTATTCTAAATAATCAAAATTCATTCTATCCGACTGAATTCATTTGATTCGATTTCAATGCTTTTAAGGTCGTTCGTTGTCGTTCGAAAGTAAATAAAATCAAGGGATTGTTGTTAATTCTTGTTTATTGAAGTTCCTTACGTTCGGTTTTGTTGTTTTGAATCTATTAGAATGCGTTAAAGTTTACTCGTTCTCATTACAGTCAAATAAACTCAATTAGATTGAGTTGTACACTATTCTAAATAATCAAAGTTCGTTCTATCCGAATTAATTCATTTGATTCGATTTCAATGTTTTAAAGGTCGTTTGTTGTCGTTCGAATGTAAATAAAATCAAGGGATAGTTGTTAATTCTTGTTTATTGAAGTTCCTTACATCCGATTTGGGTTTTTTTAATTTATTAGAATGCGTTAAAGTTTACTTGTTCTAATTACAGTCAAATCAAGTCAATTAGATTGAGTTGTACACTATTCTAAATAATCAAAGTTCATTCTATCCGACTGAAATCATTTGATTCGATTTCAATGCTTTTAAGGTCGTTCGTTGTCGTTCGAATGTAAATAAAATCAAGGGATTGTTGTTAATTTTTATTTATTGAAGTTGCTTACGTTCGATTCGGTTGTTTTGAATCTATTGGAATGCGTTAAAGTTTACTCGTTCACATTACAGTAAAATCAAGTCAATTAAATTGAGTTGTACACTATTCTAAATAATAAAAATTCATTCTATCCGACTGAACTCATTTGATTCGATTTCAATGCTTTTAAGGTCGTTCGTTGTCGTTCGAATGTAAATAAAATCAAGGGATTGTTGTTAATTCTTGTTTATTGAAGTTCCTTACATCCGATTTGGGTTTTTTGAATTTATTAGAATGCGTTAAAGTTTACTTGTTCTAATTACAGTCAAATCAAGTCAATTAGATTGAGTTGTACACTATTCTAAATAATCAAAGTTCATTCTATCCGACTGAAATCATTTGATTCGATTTCAATGCTTTTAAGGTCGTTCGTTGTCGTTCGAATGTAAATAAAATCAAGGGATTGTTGTTAATTCTTGTTTATTGAAGTTCCTTACATCCGATTTAGGTTTTTTGAATTTATTAGAATGCGTTAATGTTTACTCGTTCTCATTACAGCAAAATCAAGTCAATTAGATTGAGTTGTACACTATTCTAAATAATCAAAATTCATTCTATTCGATTGAATTCATTTGATTCGATTTCAATGCTTTTAAGGTCGTTCGTTGTCGTTCGAAAGTAAATAAAATCAAGGGATTGTTGTTAATTCTTGTTTATTGAAGTTCCTTACGTTCGGTTTTGTTGTTTTGAATCTATTAGAATGCGTTAAAGTTTACTCGTTCTCATTACAGTCAAATAAACTCAATTAGATTGAGTTGTACACTATTCTAAATAATCAAAGTTCGTTCTATCCGAATTAATTCATTTGATTCGATTTCAATGTTTTTAAGGTCGTTTGTTGTCGTTCGAATGTAAATAAAATCAAGGGATAGTTGTTAATTCTTGTTTATTGAAGTTCCTTACATCCGATTTGGGTTTTTTTAATTTATTAGAATGCGTTAAAGTTTACTTGTTCTAATTACAGTCAAATCAAGTCAATTAGATTGAGTTGTACACTATTCTAAATAATCAAAGTTCATTCTATCCGACTGAAATCATTTGATTCGATTTCAATGCTTTTAAGGTCGTTCGTTGTCGTTCGAATGTAAATAAAATCAAGGGATTGTTGTTAATTTTTGTTTATTGAAGTTGCTTACGTTCGATTCGGTTGTTTTGAATCTATTGGAATGCGTTAAAGTTTACTCGTTCACATTACAGCAAAATCAAGTCAATTAAATTGAGTTGTACACTATTCTAAATAATCAAAATTCATTCTATCCGACTGAACTCATTTGATTCGATTTCAATGCTTTTAAGGTCGTTCGTTGTCGTTCGAATGTAAATAAAATCAAGGGATTGTTGTTAATTCTTGTTTATTGAAGTTCCTTACATCCGATTTGGGTTTTTTGAATTTATTAGAATGCGTTAAAGTTTACTTGTTCTAATTACAGTCAAATCAAGTCAATTAGATTGAGTTGTACACTATTCTAAATAATCAAAGTTCATTCTATCCGACTGAAATAATTTGATTCGATTTCAATGCTTTTAAGGTCGTTCGTTGTCGTTCGAATGTAAATAAAATCAAGGGATTGTTGTTAATTCTTGTTTATTTAAGTTCCTTACATCCGATTTGGGTTTTTTGAATTTATTAGAATGCGTTAATGTTTACTCGTTCTCATTACAGTAAAATCAAGTCAATTAGATTGAGTTGTACACTATTCTAAATAATCAAAATTCATTCTATCCGACTGAATTCATTTGATTCGATTTCAATGCTTTTAAGGTCGTTCGTTGTCGTTCGAAAGTAAATAAAATCAAGGGATTGTTGTTAATTCTTGTTTATTGAAGTTCCTTACGTTCGGTTTTGTTGTTTTGAATCTATTAGAATGCGTTAAAGTTTACTCGTTCTCATTACAGTCAAATAAACTCAATTAGATTGAGTTGTACACTATTCTAAATAATCAAAGTTCGTTCTATCCGAATTAATTCATTTGATTCGATTTCAATGTTTTTAAGGTCGTTTGTTGTCGTTCGAATGTAAATAAAATCAAGGGATAGTTGTTAATTCTTGTTTATTGAAGTTCCTTACATCCGATTTGGGTTTTTTTAATTTATTAGAATGCGTTAAAGTTTACTTGTTCTAATTACAGTCAAATCAAGTCAATTAGATTGAGTTGTACACTATTCTAAATAATCAAAGTTCATTCTATCCGACTGAAATAATTTGATTCGATTTCAATGCTTTTAAGGTCGTTCGTTGTCGTTCGAATGTAAATAAAATCAAGGGATTGTTGTTAATTCTTGTTTATTTAAGTTCCTTACATCCGATTTGGGTTTTTTGAATTTATTAGAATGCGTTAATGTTTACTCGTTCTCATTACAGTAAAATCAAGTCAATTAGATTGAGTTGTACACTATTCTAAATAATCAAAGTTCATTCTATCCGACTCAATTCATTTGATTCGATTTCAATGCTTTTAAGGTCGTTCGTTGTCGTTCGAATGTAAATAAAATCAAGGGATTGTTGTTAATTCTTGTTTATTGAAGTTCCTTACATCCGATTTGGGTTTTTTGAATTTATTAGAATGCGTTAATGTTTACTCGTTCACATTACAGTAAAATCAAGTCAATTAAATTGAGTTGTACACTATTCTAAATAATCAAAATTCATTCTATCCGACTGAACTCATTTGATTCGATTTCAATGGTTTTAAGGTCGTTTGTTGTCGTTCGAATGTAAATAAAATCAAGGGATAGTTGTTAATTCTTGTTTATTGAAGTTCCTTACATCCGATTTGGGTTTTTTTAATTTATTAGAATGCGTTAAGGTTTACTCGTTCTCATTACTGTAAAATCAAGTCAATTAGATTGAGTCGTACACTATTCTAAATAATCAAAATTCATTCTATCCGACTGAATTCATTTGATTCGATTTCAATGCTTTTAAGGTCGTTCGTTGTCGTTCGAATGTAAATAAAATTAAGGGATTGTTGTTAATTTTTATTTATTGAAGTTGCTTACGTTCGATTCGGTTGTTTTGAATCTATTGGAATGCGTTAAAGTTTACTCGTTCACATTACAGTAAAATCAAGTCAATTAAATTGAGTTGTACACTATTCTAAATAATCAAAATTCATTCTATCCGACTGAATTCATTTGATTCGATTTCAATGCTTTTAAGGTCGTTCGTTGTCGTTCGAATGTAAATAAAATCAAGGGATTGTTGTTAATTCTTGTTTATTGAAGTTCTTTACATCCGATTTGGGTTTTTTGAATTTATTAGAATGCGTTAAAGTTTACTCGTTCTAATTACAGTCAAATCAAGTCAATTAGATTGAGTTGTACACTATTCTAAATAATCAAAGTTCATTCTATCCGACTGAATTCATTTGATTCGATTTCAATGCTTTTAAGGTCGTTCGTTGTCGTTCGAATGTTAATAAAATCAAGGGATTGTTGTTAATTCTTGTTTATTGAAGTTCCTTACATCCGATTTGGGTTTTTTGAATTTATTAGAATGCGTTAATGTTTACTCGTTCTCATTACTGTAAAATCAAGTCAATTAGATTGAGTTGTACACTAGTCTAAATAATCAAAATTCATTCTATCCGACTGAATTCATTTGATTCGATTTCAATGCTTTTAAGGTCGTTCGTTGTCGTTCGAATGTAAATAAAATCAAGGGATTGTTGTTAATTCTTGTTTATTGAAGTTCCTTACATTCGATTTGGTTGTTTTGAATCTATTAGAATGCGTTAAAGTTTACTCGTTCTCATTACAGTCAAATAAACTCAATTAGATTGAGTTGTACACTATTCTAAATAATCAAAGTTCGTTCTATCCGAATTAATTCATTTGATTCGATTTCAATGCATTTAAGGTCGTTTGTTGTCGTTCGAATGTAAATAAAATCATGGGATAGTTGTTAATTCTTGTTTATTGAAGTTCCTTACATCCGATTTGGGTTTTTTGAATTTATTAGAATGCGTTAAGGTTTACTCGTTCTCATTACTGTAAAATCAAGTCAATTAGATTGAGTTGTACACTATTCTAAATAATCAAAATTCATTCTATCCGACTGAATTCATTTGATTCGATTTCAATGTTTTAAGGTCGTTCGTTGTCGTTCGAATGTAAATAAAATCAAGGGATTGTTGTTAATTTTTGTTTATTGAAGTTGCTTACGTTCGATTCGGTTGTTTTGAATCTATTGGAATGCGTTAAAGTTTACTCGTTCACATTACAGTAAAATCAAGTCTATTAAATTGAGTTGTACACTATTCTAAATAATCAAAATTCATTCTATCCGACTGAACTCATTTGATTCGATTTCAATGCTTTTAAGGTCGTTCGTTGTCGTTCGAATGTAAATAAAATCAAGGGATTGTTGTTAATTCTTGTTTATTGAAGTTCCTTACATCCGATTTGGGTTTTTTGAATTTATTAGAATGCGTTAAAGTTTACTTGTTCTAATTACAGTCAAATCAAGTCAATTAGATTGAGTTGTACACTATTCTAAATAATCAAAGTTCATTCTATCCGACTGAAATCATTTGATTCGATTTCAATGCTTTTAAGGTCGTTCGTTGTCGTTCGAATGTAAATAAAATCAAGGGATTGTTGTTAATTCTTGTTTATTGAAGTTCCTTACATCCGATTTGGGTTTTTTGAATTTATTAGAATGCGTTAATGTTTACTCGTTCTCATTACAGTAAAATCAAGTCAATTAGATTGAGTTGTACACTATTCTAAATAATCAAAATTCATTCTATCCGACTTAATTCATTTGATTCGATTTCAATGCTTTTAAGGTCGTTCGTTGTCGTTCGAAAGTAAATAAAATCAAGGGATTGTTGTTAATTCTTGTTTATTGAAGTTCCTTACGTTCGGTTTTGTTGTTTTGAATCTATTAGAATGCGTTAAAGTTTCCTCGTTCTCATTACAGTCAAATAAACTCAATTAGATTGAGTTGTACACTATTCTAAATAATCAAAGTTCGTTCTATCCGAATTAATTCATTTGATTCGATTTCAATGTTTTTAAGGTCGTTTGTTGTCGTTCGAATGTAAATAAAATCAAGGGATAGTTGTTAATTCTTGTTTATTGAAGTTCCTTACATCCGATTTGGGTTTTTTTAATTTATTAGAATGCGTTAAAGTTTACTTGTTCTAATTACAGTCAAATCAAGTCAATTAGATTGAGTTGTACACTATTCTAAATAATCAAAGTTCATTCTATCCGACTGAAATCATTTGATTCGATTTCAATGCTTTTAAGGTCGTTCGTTGTCGTTCGAATGTAAATAAAATCAAGGGATTGTTGTTAATTCTTGTTTATTGAAGTTCCTTACATCCGATTTGGGTTTTTTGAATTTATTAGAATGCGTTAATGTTTACTCGTTCTCATTACAGAAAAATCAAGTCAATTAGATTGAGTTGTACACTATTCTAAATAATCAAAATTCATTCTATCCGACTGAATTCATTTGATTCGATTTCAATGCTTTTAAGGTCGTTCGTTGTCGTTCGAAAGTAAATAAAATCAAGGGATTGTTGTTAATTCTTGTTTATTGAAGTTCCTTACGTTCGGTTTTGTTGTTTTGAATCTATTAGAATGCGTTAAAGTTTACTCGTTCTCATTACAGTCAAATAAACTCAATTAGATTGAGTTGTACACTATTCTAAATAATCAAAGTTCGTTCTATCCAATTAATTCATTTGATTCGATTTCAATGTTTTTAAGGTCGTTTGTTGTCGTTCGAATGTAAATAAAATCAAGGGATAGTTGTTAATTCTTGTTTATTTAAGTTCCTTACATCCGATTTGGGTTTTTTTAATTTATTAGAATGCGTTAAGGTTTACTCGTTCTCATTACTGTAAAATCAAGTCAATTAGATTGAGTTGTACACTATTCTAAATAATCAAAATTCATTCTATCCGACTGAATTCATTTGATTCGATTTCAATGCTTTTAAGGTCGTTCGTTGTCGTTCGAATGTAAATAAAATCAAGGGATTGTTGTTAATTTTTGTTTATTGAAGTTGCTTACGTTCGATTCGGTTGTTTTGAATCTATTGGAATGCGTTAAAGTTTACTCGTTCACATTACAGTAAAATCAAGTCAATTAAATTGAGTTGTACACTATTCTAAATAATCAAAATTCATTCTATCCGACTGAACTAATTTGATTCGATTTCAATGCTTTTAAGGTCGTTCGTTGTCGTTCGAATGTAAATAAAATCAAGGGATTGTTGTTAATTCTTGTTGATTGAAGTTCCTTACATCCGATTTGGGTTTTTTGAATTTATTAGAATGCGTTAAAGTTTACTTGTTCTAATTACAGTCAAATCAAGTCAATTAGATTGAGTTGTACACTATTCTAAATAATCAAAGTTCATTCTATCCGACTGAAATCATTTGATTCGATTTCAATGCTTTTAAGGTCGTTCGTTGTCGTTCGAATGTAAATAAAATCAAGGGATTGTTGTTAATTCTTGTTTATTTAAGTTCCTTACATCCGATTTGGGTTTTTTGAATTTATTAGAATGCGTTAATGTTTACTCGTTCTCATTACAGTAAAATCAAGTCAATTAGATTGAGTTGTACACTATTCTAAATAATCAAAATTCATTCTATCCGACTGAACTCATTTGATTCGATTTCAATGCTTTTAAGGTCGTTCGTTGTCGTTCGAATGTAAATAAAATCAAGGGATTGTTGTTAATTCTTGTTTATTGAAGTTCCTTACATCCGATTTGGGTTTTTTGAATTTATTAGAATGCGTTAAAGTTTACTTGTTCTAATTACAGTCAAATCAAGTCAATTAGATTGAGTTGTACACTATTCTAAATAATCAAAGTTCATTCTATCCGACTGAAATCATTTGATTCGATTTCAATGCTTTTAAGGTCGTTCGTTGTCGTTCGAATGTAAATAAAATCAAGGGATTGTTGTTAATTCTTGTTTATTGAAGTTCCTTACATCCGATTTGGGTTTTTTGAATTTATTAGAATGCGTTAATGTTTACTCGTTCTCATTACAGTAAAATCAAGTCAATTAGATTGAGTTGTACACTATTCTAAATAATCAAAATTCATTCTATCCGACTGAATTCATTTGATTCGATTTCAATGCTTTTAAGGTCGTTCGTTGTCGTTCGAAAGTAAATAAAATCAAGGGATTGTTGTTAATTCTTGTTTATTGAAGTTCCTTACGTTCGGTTTTGTTGTTTTGAATCTATTAGAATGCGTTAAAGTTTACTCGTTCTCATTACAGTCAAATAAACTCAATTCGATTAAGTTGTACACTATTCTAAATAATCAAAGTTCGTTCTATCCGAATTAATTCATTTGATTCGATTTCAATGCTTTTAAGGTCGTTCGTTGTCGTTCGAATGTAAATAAAATTAAGGGATTGTTGTTAATTTTTATTTATTGAAGTTGCTTACGTTCGATTCGGTTGTTTTGAATCTATTGGAATGCGTTAAAGTTTACTCGTTCACATTACAGTAAAATCAAGTCAATTAAATTGAGTTGTACACTATTCTAAATAATCAAAATTCCTTCTATCCGACTGAATTCATTTGATTCGATTTCAATGCTTTTAAGGTCGTTCGTTGTCGTTCGAATGTAAATAAAATCAAGGGATTGTTGTTAATTCTTGTTTATTGAAGTTCTTTACATCCGATTTGGGTTTTTTTAATTTATTAGAATGCGTTAAAGTTTACTTGTTCTAATTACAGTCAAATCAAGTCAATTAGATTGAGTTGTACACTATTCTAAATAATCAAAGTTCATTCTATCCGACTGAAATCATTTGATTCGATTTCAATGCTTTTAAGGTCGTTCGTTGTCGTTCGAATGTAAATAAAATCAAGGGATTGTTGTTAATTCTTGTTTATTGAAGTTCCTTACATCCGATTTGGGTTTTTTTAATTTATTAGAATGCGTTAAGGTTTACTCGTTCTCATTACTGTAAAATCAAGTCAATTAGATTGAGTTGTACACTATTCTAAATAATCAAAATTCATTCTATCCGACTGAATTCATTTGTTTCGATTTCAATGCTTTTAAGGTCGTTCGTTGTCGTTCGAATGTAAATAAAATCAAGGGATTGTTGTTAATTTTTGTTTATTGAAGTTGCTTACGTTCGATTCGGTTGTTTTGAATCTATTGGAATGCGTTAAAGTTTACTCGTTCACATTACAGTAAAATCAAGTCAATTAAATTGAGTTGTACACTATTCTAAATAATCAAAATTCATTCTATCCGACTGAACTCATTTGATTCGATTTCAATGCTTTTAAGGTCGTTCGTTGTCGTTCGAATGTAAATAAAATCAAGGGATTGTTGTTAATTCTTGTTTATTGAAGTTCCTTACATCCGATTTGGGTTTTTTTAATTTATTAGAATGCGTTAAGGTTTACTCGTTCTCATTACTGTAAAATCAAGTCAATTAGATTGAGTTGTACACTATTCTAAATAATCAAAATTCATTCTATCCGACTGAATTCATTTGATTCGATTTCAATGCTTTTAAGGTCGTTCGTTGTCGTTCGAAAGTAAATAAAATCAAGGGATTGTTGTTAATTCTTTTTTATTGAAGTTCCTTACGTTCGGTTTTGTTGTTTTGAATCTATTAGAATGCGTTAAAGTTTACTCGTTCTCATTACAGTCAAATAAACTCAATTAGATTGAGTTGTACACTATTCTAAATAATCAAAGTTCGTTCTATCCGAATTAATTTATTTGATTCGATTTCAATGTTTTTAAGGTCGTTTGTTGTCGTTCGAATGTAAATAAAATCAAGGGATAGTTGTTAATTCTTGTTTATTGAAGTTCCTTACATCCGATTTGGGTTTTTTTAATTTATTAGAATGCGTTAAAGTTTACTTGTTCTAATTACAGTCAAATCAAGTCAATTAGATTGAGTTGTACACTATTCTAAATAATCAAAGTTCATTCTATCCGACTGAAATCATTTGATTCGATTTCAATGCTTTTAAGGTCGTTCGTTGTCGTTCGAATGTAAATAAAATCAAGGGATTGTTGTTAATTCTTGTTTATTGAAGTTCCTTACATCCGATTTGGGTTTTTTTAATTTATTAGAATGCGTTAAGGTTTACTCGTTCTCATTACTGTAAAATCAAGTCAATTAGATTGAGTTGTACACTATTCTAAATAATCAAAATTCATTCTATCCGACTGAATTCATTTGATTCGATTTCAATGCTTTTAAGGTCGTTCGTTGTCGTTCGAATGTAAATAAAATCAAGGGATTGTTGTTAATTTTTGTTTATTGAAATTGCTTACGTTCGATTCGGTTGTTTTGAATCTATTGGAATGCGTTAAAGTTTACTCGTTCACATTACAGTCAAATAAACTCAATTCGATTAAGTTGTACACTATTCTAAATAATCAAAGTTCGTTCTATCCGAATTAATTCATTTGATTCGATTTCAATGCTTTTAAGGTCGTTCGTTGTCGTTCGAATGTAAATAAAATTAAGGGATTGTTGTTAATTTTTATTTATTGAAGTTGCTTACGTTCGATTCGATTGTTTTGAATCTATTGGAATGCGTTAAAGTTTACTCGTTCACATTACAGTAAAATCAAGTCAATTAAATTGAGTTGTACACTATTCTAAATAATCAAAATTCCTTCTATCCGACTGAATTCATTTGATTCGATTTCAATGCTTTTAAGGTCGTTCGTTGTCGTTCGAATGTAAATAAAATCAAGGGATTGTTGTTAATTCTTGTTTATTGAAGTTCTTTACATCCGATTTGGGTTTTTTTAATTTATTAGAATGCGTTAAAGTTTACTTGTTCTAATTACAGTCAAATCAAGTCAATTAGATTGAGTTGTACACTATTCTAAATAATCAAAGTTCATTCTATCCGACTGAAATCATTTGATTCGATTTCAATGCTTTTAAGGTCGTTCGTTGTCGTTCGAATGTAAATAAAATCAAGGGATTGTTGTTAATTCTTGTTTATTGAAGTTCCTTACATCCGATTTGGGTTTTTTTAATTTATTAGAATGCGTTAAGGTTTACTCGTTCTCATTACTGTAAAATCAAGTCAATTAGATTGAGTTGTACACTATTCTAAATAATCAAAATTCATTCTATCCGACTGAATTCATTTGTTTCGATTTCAATGCTTTTAAGGTCGTTCGTTGTCGTTCGAATGTAAATAAAATCAAGGGATTGTTGTTAATTTTTGTTTATTGAAGTTGCTTACGTTCGATTCGGTTGTTTTGAATCTATTGGAATGCGTTAAAGTTTACTCGTTCACATTACAGTAAAATCAAGTCAATTAAATTGAGTTGTACACTATTCTAAATAATCAAAATTCATTCTATCCGACTGAACTCATTTGATTCGATTTCAATGCTTTTAAGGTCGTTCGTTGTCGTTCGAATGTAAATAAAATCAAGGGATTGTTGTTAATTCTTGTTTATTGAAGTTCCTTACATCCGATTTGGGTTTTTTTAATTTATTAGAATGCGTTAAGGTTTACTCGTTCTCATTACTGTAAAATCAAGTCAATTAGATTGAGTTGTACACTATTCTAAATAATCAAAATTCATTCTATCCGACTGAATTCATTTGATTCGATTTCAATGCTTTTAAGGTCGTTCGTTGTCGTTCGAAAGTAAATAAAATCAAGGGATTGTTGTTAATTCTTTTTTATTGAAGTTCCTTACGTTCGGTTTTGTTGTTTTGAATCTATTAGAATGCGTTAAAGTTTACTCGTTCTCATTACAGTCAAATAAACTCAATTAGATTGAGTTGTACACTATTCTAAATAATCAAAGTTCGTTCTATCCGAATTAATTCATTTGATTCGATTTCAATGTTTTTAAGGTCGTTTGTTGTCGTTCGAATGTAAATAAAATCAAGGGATAGTTGTTAATTCTTGTTTATTGAAGTTCCTTACATCCGATTTGGGTTTTTTTAATTTATTAGAATGCGTTAAAGTTTACTTGTTCTAATTACAGTCAAATCAAGTCAATTAGATTGAGTTGTACACTATTCTAAATAATCAAAGTTCATTCTATCCGACTGAAATCATTTGATTCGATTTCAATGCTTTTAAGGTCGTTCGTTGTCGTTCGAATGTAAATAAAATCAAGGGATTGTTGTTAATTCTTGTTTATTGAAGTTCCTTACATCCGATTTGGGTTTTTTTAATTTATTAGAATGCGTTAAGGTTTACTCGTTCTCATTACTGTAAAATCAAGTCAATTAGATTGAGTTGTACACTATTCTAAATAATCAAAATTCATTCTATCCGACTGAATTCATTTGATTCGATTTCAATGCTTTTAAGGTCGTTCGTTGTCGTTCGAATGTAAATAAAATCAAGGGATTGTTGTTAATTTTTGTTTATTGAAATTGCTTACGTTCGATTCGGTTGTTTTGAATCTATTGGAATGCGTTAAAGTTTACTCGTTCACATTACAGTAAAATCAAGTCAATTAAATTGAGTTGTACACTATTCTAAATAATCAAAATTCATTCTATCCGACTGAACTCATTGGATTCGATTTCAATGCTTTTAAGGTCGTTCGTTGTCGTTCGAATGTAAATAAAATCAAGGGATTGTTGTTAATTCTTGTTTATTGAAGTTCCTTACATCCGATTTGGGTTTTTTGAATTTATTAGAATGCGTTAAAGTTTACTTGTTCTAATTACAGTCAAATCAAGTCAATTAGATTGAGTTGTACACTATTCTAAATAATCAAAGTTCATTCTATCCGACTGAAATCATTTGATTCGATTTCAATGCTTTTAAGGTCGTTCGTTGTCGTTCGAATGTAAATAAAATCAAGGGATTGTTGTTAATTCTTGTTTATTTAAGTTCCTTACATCCGATTTGGGTTTTTTGAATTTATTAGAATGCGTTAATGTTTACTCGTTCTCATTACAGTAAAATCAAGTCAATTAGATTGAGTTGTACACTATTCTAAATAATCGAAATTCATTCTATCCGACTGAATTCATTTGATTCGATTTCAATGCTTTTAAGGTCGTTCGTTGTCGTTCGAAAGTAAATAAAATCAAGGGATTGTTGTTAATTCTTGTTTATTGAAGTTCCTTACGTTCGGTTTTGTTGTTTTGAATCTATTAGAATGCGTTAAAGTTTAGTCGTTCTCATTACAGTCAAATAAACTCAATTAGATTAAGTTGTACACTATTCTAAATAATCAAAGTTCGTTCTATCCGAATTAATTCATTTGATTCGATTTCAATGTTTTTAAGGTCGTTTGTTGTCGTTCGAATGTAAATAAAATCAAGGGATAGTTGTTAATTCTTGTTTATTGAAGTTCCTTACATCCGATTTGGGTTTTTTTAATTTATTAGAATGCGTTAAATTTTACTCGTTCTCATTACAGTCAAATAAACTCAATTAGATTGAGTTGTACACTATTCTAAATAATCAAAATTCATTCTATCCGACTGAATTCATTTGATTCGATTTCAATGCTTTTAAGGTCGTTCGTTGTCGTTCGAATGTAAATAAAATCAAGGGATTGTTGTTAATTTTTGTTTATTGAAATTGCTTACGTTCGATTCGGTTGTTTTGAATCTATTGGAATGCGTTAAAGTTTACTCGTTCACATTACAGTAAAATCAAGTCAATTAAATTGAGTTGTACACTATTCTAAATAATCAAAATTCATTCTATCCGACTGAACTCATTGGATTCGATTTCAATGCTTTTAAGGTCGTTCGTTGTCGTTCGAATGTAAATAAAATCAAGGGATTGTTGTTAATTCTTGTTTATTGAAGTTCCTTACATCCGATTTGGGTTTTTTGAATTTATTAGAATGCGTTAAAGTTTACTTGTTCTAATTACAGTCAAATCAAGTCAATTAGATTGAGTTGTACACTATTCTAAATAATCAAAGTTCATTCTATCCGACTGAAATCATTTGATTCGATTTCAATGCTTTTAAGGTCGTTCGTTGTCGTTCGAATGTAAATAAAATCAAGGGATTGTTGTTAATTCTTGTTTATTTAAGTTCCTTACATCCGATTTGGGTTTTTTGAATTTATTAGAATGCGTTAATGTTTACTCGTTCTCATTACAGTAAAATCAAGTCAATTAGATTGAGTTGTACACTATTCTAAATAATCGAAATTCATTCTATCCGACTGAATTCATTTGATTCGATTTCAATGCTTTTAAGGTCGTTCGTTGTCGTTCGAAAGTAAATAAAATCAAGGGATTGTTGTTAATTCTTGTTTATTGAAGTTCCTTACGTTCGGTTTTGTTGTTTTGAATCTATTAGAATGCGTTAAAGTTTAGTCGTTCTCATTACAGTCAAATAAACTCAATTAGATTAAGTTGTACACTATTCTAAATAATCAAAGTTCGTTCTATCCGAATTAATTCATTTGATTCGATTTCAATGTTTTTAAGGTCGTTTGTTGTCGTTCGAATGTAAATAAAATCAAGGGATAGTTGTTAATTCTTGTTTATTGAAGTTCCTTACATCCGATTTGGGTTTTTTTAATTTATTAGAATGCGTTAAAGTTTACTCGTTCTCATTACAGTCAAATAAACTCAATTAGATTGAGTTGTACACTATTCTAAATAATCAAAGTTCGTTCTATCCGAATTAATTCATTTGATTCGATTTCAATGTTTTTAAGGTCGTTTGTTGTCGTTCGAATGTAAATAAAATCAAGGGATAGTTGTTAATTCTTGTTTATTGAAGTTCCTTACATCCGATTTGGGTTTTTTTAATTTATTAGAATGCGTTAAAGTTTACTTGTTCTAATTACAGTCAAATCAAGTCAATTAGATTGAGTTGTACACTATTCTAAATAATCAAAGTTCATTCTATCCGACTGAAATCATTTGATTCGATTTCAATGCTTTTAAGGTCGTTCGTTGTCGTTCGAATGTAAATAAAATCAAGGGATTGTTGTTAATTCTTGTTTATTGAAGTTCCTTACATCCGATTTGGGTTTTTTGAATTTATTCGAATGCGTTAATGTTTACTCGTTCTCATTACAGTAAAATCAAGTCAATTAGATTGAGTTGTACACTATTCTAAATAATCAAAATTCATTCTATCCGACTGAATTCATTTGATTCGATTTCAATGCTTTTAAGGTCGTTCGTTGTCGTTCGAAAGTAAATAAAATCAAGGGATTGTTGTTAATTCTTGTTTATTGAAGTTCCTTACGTTCGGTTTTGTTGTTTTGAATCTATTAGAATGCGTTAAAGTTTACTCGTTCTCATTACAGTCAAATAAACTCAATTAGATTGAGTTGTACACTATTCTAAATAATCAAAGTTCGTTCTATCCGAATTAATTCATTTGATTCGATTTCAATGTTTTTAAGGTCGTTTGTTGTCGTTCGAATGTAAATAAAATCAAGGGATAGTTGTTAATTCTTGTTTATTGAAGTTCCTTACATCCGATTTGGGTTTTTTTAATTTATTAGAATGCGTTAAGGTTTACTCGTTCTCATTACTGTAAAATCAAGTCAATTAGATTGAGTTGTACACTATTCTAAATAATCAAAATTCATTCTATCCGACTGAATTCATTTGATTCGATTTCAATGCTTTTAAGGTCGTTCGTTGTCGTTCGAATGTAAATAAAATCAAGGGATTGTTGTTAATTTTTGTTTATTGAAGTTGCTTACGTTCGATTCGGTTGTTTTGAATCTATTGGAATGCGTTAAAGTTTACTCGTTCACATTACAGTAAAATCAAGTCAATTAAATTGAGTTGTACACTATTCTAAATAATCAAAATTCATTCTATCCGACTGAACTCATTTGATTCGATTTCAATGCTTTTAAGGTCGTTCGTTGTCGTTCGAATGTAAATAAAATCAAGGGATTGTTGTTAATTCTTGTTTATTGAAGTTCCTTACATCCGATTTGGGTTTTTTGAATTTATTAGAATGCGTTAAAGTTTACTTGTTCTAATTACAGTCAAATCAAGTCAATTAGATTGAGTTGTACACTATTCCAAATAATCAAAGTTCATTCTATCCGACTGAACTCATTTGATTCGATTTCAATGCTTTTAAGGTCGTTCGTTGTCGTTCGAATGTAAATAAAATCAAGGGATTGTTGTTAATTCTTGTTTATTGAAGTTCCTTACATCCGATTTGGGTTTTTTTAATTTATTAGAATGCGTTAAGGTTTACTCGTTCTCATTACTGTAAAATCAAGTCAATTAGATTGAGTTGTACACTATTCTAAATAATCAAAATTCATTCTATCCGACTGAATTCATTTGATTCGATTTCAATGCTTTTAAGGTCGTTCGTTGTCGTTCGAATGTAAATAAAATCAAGGGATTGTTGTTAATTTTTGTTTATTGAAGTTGCTTACGTTCGATTCGGTTGTTTTGAATCTATTGGAATGCGTTAAAGTTTACTCGTTCACATTACAGTAAAATCAAGTCAATTAAATTGAGTTGTACACTATTCTAAATAATCAAAATTCATTCTATCCGACTGAACTCATTTGATTCGATTTCAATGCTTTTAAGGTCGTTCGTTGTCGTTCGAATGTAAATAAAATCAAGGGATTGTTGTTAATTCTTGTTTATTGAAGTTCCTTACATCCGATTTGGGTTTTTTGAATTTATTAGAATGCGTTAAAGTTTACTTGTTCTAATTACAGTCAAATCAAGTCAATTAGATTGAGTTGTACACTATTCTAAATAATCAAAGTTCATTCTATCCGACTGAAATCATTTGATTCGATTTCAATGCTTTTAAGGTCGTTCGTTGTCGTTCGAATGTAAATAAAATCAAAGGATTGTTGTTAATTCTTGTTTATTTAAGTTCCTTACATCCGATTTGGGTTTTTTGAATTTATTAGAATGCGTTAATGTTTACTCGTTCTCATTACAGTAAAATCAAGTCAATTAGATTGAGTTGTACACTATTCTAAATAATCAAAATTCATTCTATCCGACTGAATTCATTTGATTCGATTTCAATGCTTTTAAGGTCGTTCGTTGTCGTTCGAAAGTAAATAAAATCAAGGGATTGTTGTTAATTCTTGTTTATTGAAGTTCCTTACGTTCGGTTTTGTTGTTTTGAATCTATTAGAATGCGTTAAAGTTTACTCGTTCTCATTACAGTCAAATAAACTCAATTAGATTGAGTTGTACACTATTCTAAATAATCAAAGTTCGTTCTATCCGAATTAATTCATTTCATTCGATTTCAATGCTTTTAAGGTCGTTCGTTGTCGTTCGAATGTAAATAAAATCAAGGGATAGTTGTTAATTCTTGTTTATTGAAGTTCCTTACATCCGATTTGGGTTTTTTTAATTTATTAGAATGCGTTAAGGTTTACTCGTTCTAATTACAGTCAAATCAAGTCAATTAGATTGAGTTGTACACTATTCTAAATAATCAAAGTTCATTCTATCCGACTGAATTCATTTGATTCGATTTCAATGCTTTTAAGGTCGTTCGTTGTCGTTCGAATGTAAATAAAATCAAGGGATTGTTGTTAATTCTTGTTTATTGAAGTTCCTTACATCCGATTTGGGTTTTTTGAATTTATTAGAATGCGTTAAAGTTTACTTGTTCTAATTACAGTCAAATCAAGTCAATTAGATTGAGTTGTACACTATTCTAAATAATCAAAGTTCATTCTATCCGACTGAAATCATTTGATTCGATTTCAATGCTTTTAAGGTCGTTTGTTGTCGTTCGAATGTAAATAAAATCAACGGATAGTTGTTAATTCTTGTTTATTGAAGTTCCTTACATCCGATTTGGTTTTTTTAATTTATTAGAATGCGTTAAGGTTTACTCGTTCTCATTACTGTAAAATCAAGTCAATTAGATTGAGTCGTACACTATTCTAAATAATCAAAATTCATTCTATCCGACTGAATTCATTTGATTCGATTTCAATGCTTTTAAGGTCGTTCGTTGTCGTTCGAATGTAAATAAAATCAAGGGATTGTTGTTAATTTTTGTTTATTGAAGTTGCTTACGTTCGATTCGGTTGTTTTAAATCTATTGGAATGCGTTAAAGTTTACTCGTTCACATTACAGTAAAATCAAGTCAATTAAATTGAGTTGTACACTATTCTAAATAATCAAAATTCATTCTATCCGACTGAACTCATTTGATTCGATTTCAATGCTTTTAAGGTCGTTCGTTGTCGTTCGAATGTAAATAAAATCAAGGGATTGTTGTTAATTCTTGTTTATTGAAGTTCCTTACATCCGATTTGGGTTTTTTGAATTTATTAGAATGCGTTAAAGTTTACTTGTTCTAATTACAGTCAAATCAAGTCAATTAGATTGAGTTGTACACTATTCTAAATAATCAAAGTTCGTTCTATCCGACTGAAATCATTTGATTCGATTTCAATGCTTTTAAGGTCGTTCGTTGTCGTTCGAATGTAAATAAAATCAAGGGATTGTTGTTAATTCTTGTTTGTTTAAGTTCCTTACATCCGATTTGGGTTTTTTGAATTTATTAGAATGCGTTAATGTTTACTCGTTCTCATTACAGTAAAATCAAGTCAATTAGATTGAGTTGTACACTATTCTAAATAATCAAAATTCATTCTATCCGACTGAATTCATTTGATTCGATTTCAATGCTTTTAAGGTCGTTCGTTGTCGTTCGAAAGTAAATAAAATCAAGGGATTGTTGTTAATTCTTGTTTATTGAAGTTCCTTACGTTCGGTTTTGTTGTTTTGAATCTATTAGAATGCGTTAAAGTTTACTCGTTCTCATTACAGTCAAATAAACTCAATTAGATTGAGTTGTACACTATTCTAAATAATCAAAGTTCGTTCTATCCGAATTAATTCATTTCATTCGATTTCAATGCTTTTAAGGTCGTTCGTTGTCGTTCGAATGTAAATAAAATCAAGGGATAGTTGTTAATTCTTGTTTATTGAAGTTCCTTACATCCGATTTGGGTTTTTTTAATTTATTAGAATGCGTTAAGGTTTACTCGTTCTAATTACAGTCAAATCAAGTCAATTAGATTGAGTTGTACACTATTCTAAATAATCAAAGTTCATTCTATCCGACTGAATTCATTTGATTCGATTTCAATGCTTTTAAGGTCGTTCGTTGTCGTTCGAATGTAAATAAAATCAAGGGATTGTTGTTAATTCTTGTTTATTGAAGTTCCTTACATCCGATTTGGGTTTTTTGAATTTATTAGAATGCGTTAATGTTTACTCGTTCACATTACAGTAAAATCAAGTCAATTAAATTGAGTTGTACACTATTCTAAATAATCAAAATTCATTCTATCCGACTGAACTCATTTGATTCGATTTCAATGCTTTTAAGGTCGTTTGTTGTCGTTCGAATGTAAATAAAATCAACGGATAGTTGTTAATTCTTGTTTATTGAAGTTCCTTACATCCGATTTGGTTTTTTTAATTTATTAGAATGCGTTAAGGTTTACTCGTTCTCATTACTGTAAAATCAAGTCAATTAGATTGAGTCGTACACTATTCTAAATAATCAAAATTCATTCTATCCGACTGAATTCATTTGATTCGATTTCAATGCTTTTAAGGTCGTTCGTTGTCGTTCGAATGTAAATAAAATTAAGGGATTGTTGTTAATTTTTGTTTATTGAAGTTGCTTACGTTCGATTCGGTTGTTTTGAATCTATTGGAATGCGTTAAAGTTTACTCGTTCACATTACAGTAAAATCAAGTCAATTAAATTGAGTTGTACACTATTCTAAATAATCAAAATTCATTCTATCCGACTGAATTCATTTGATTCGATTTCAATGCTTTTAAGGTCGTTCGTTGTCGTTCGAATGTAAATAAAATCAAGGGATTGTTGTTAATTCTTGTTTATTGAAGTTCTTTACATCCGATTTGGGTTTTTTGAATTTATTAAAATGCGTTAAAGTTTACTCGTTCTAATTACTGTCAAATCAAGTCAATTAGATTGAGTTGTACACTATTCTAAATAATCAAAGTTCATTCTATCCGACTGAATTCATTTGATTCGATTTCAATGCTTTTAAGGTCGTTCGTTGTCGTTCGAATGTTAATAAAATCAAGGGATTGTTGTTAATTCTTGTTTATTGAAGTTCCTTACATCCGATTTGGGTTTTTTGAATTTATTAGAATGCGTTAATGTTTACTCGTTCTCATTACTGTAAAATCAAGTCAATTAGATTGAGTTGTACACTAGTCTAAATAATCAAAATTCATTCTATCCGACTGAATTCATTTGATTCGATTTCAACGCTTTTAAGGTCGTTCGTTGTCGTTCGAATGTAAATAAAATCAAGGGATTGTTGTTAATTCTTGTTTATTGAAGTTCCTTACGTTCGATTTGGTTGTTTGGAATCTATTAGAATGCGTTAAAGTTTACTCGTTCTCATTACAGTCAAATCAACTCAATTAGATTGAGTTGTACACTATTCTAAATAATCAAAGTTCGTTCTATCCGAATTAATTCATTTCATTCGATTTCAATGCTTTTAAGGTCGTTCGTTGTCGTTCGAATGTAAATAAAATCAAGGGATAGTTGTTAATTCTTGTTTATTGAAGTTCCTTACATCCGATCTGGGTTTTTTGAATTTACTAGAATGCGTTAAAGTTTACTCGTTCTCATTACTGTAAAATCAAGTCAATTAGATTGAGTTGTACACTATTCTAAATAATCAAAGTTCATTCTATCCGACTGAATTCATTTGATTCGATTTCAATGCTTTTAAGGTCGTTCGTTGTCGTTCGAAAGTAAATAAAATCAAGGGATTGTTGTTAATTCTTGTTTATTGAAGTTCCTTACGTTCGGTTTTGTTGTTTTGAATCTATTAGAATGCGTTAAAGTTTACTCGTTCTCATTACAGTCAAATAAACTCAATTAGATTGAGTTGTACACTATTCTAAATTCATTTGATTCGATTTGAATGCCTTTAACGTCATCCGTTGTCGTTCGTATGCAAACGAAATCATGGGATTGTTGTTAGTTCTTATTTGTTGAAGTTCCTTACGTCCGATTCGGTTGTTTTGAATCTATTGGAATGCGTTAAAGTTTACTCATTCACATTACAGTCAAATTAAGTTAATTAGATTGAGTAATACACTATTCTAAATAATCAAAGTTCATTCTATCCGACTGAATTCAGTTGATTCGATTCGAACGCCTTTAAGGTCATTTGTTGTTGTTCAAATGCAAATGAAATAAAGGGATTGTTGTTAATTCTTATTTATTGAAGTTCCTTACGTCCGATTTGGTTGCTTTAAATCTATTGGAATGCTTTAAAGTTTACTCGATCTCATTACAGTCAAATTAAGTCAATTAGATTGAGTTGTACACTATTCTAAATAATCAAAGTTCGTTCTATCCGAATTAATTCATTTGATTCGATTTCAATGTTTTTAAGGTCGTTTGTTGTCGTTCGAATGTAAATAAAATCAAGGGATAGTTGTTAATTCTTGTTTATTGAAGTTCCTTACATCCGATTTGGGTTTTTTTAATTTATTAGAATGCGTTAAGGTTTACTCGTTCTCATTACTGTAAAATCAAGTCAATTAGATTGAGTTGTACACTATTCTAAATAATCAAAATTCATTCTATCCGACTGAATTCATTTGATTCGATTTCAATGCTTTTAAGGTCGTTCGTTGTCGTTCGAATGTAAATAAAATCAAGGGATTGTTGTTAAGTTTTGTTTATTGAAGTTGCTTACGTTCGATTCGGTTGTTTTGAATCTATTGGAATGCGTTAAAGTTTACTCGTTCACATTACAGTAAAATCAAGTCAATTAAATTGAGTTGTACACTATTCTAAATAATCAAAATTCATTCTATCCGACTGAACTCATTTGATTCGATTTCAATGCTTTTAAGGTCGTTCGTTGTCGTTCGAATGTAAATAAAATCAAGGGATTGTTGTTAATTCTTGTTTATTGAAGTTCCTTACATCCGATTTGGGTTTTTTGAATTTATTAGAATGCGTTAATGTTTACTCGTTCTCATTACAGTCAAATCAAGTCAATTAGATTGAGTTGTACACTATTCTAAATAATCAAAGTTCATTCTATCCGACTGAATTCATTTGATTCGATTTCAATGCTTTTAAGGTCGTTCGTTGTCGTTCGAATGTTAATAAAATCAAGTTATTGTTGTTAATTCTTGTTTATTGAAGTTCCTTACATCCGATTTGGGTTTTTTGAATTTATTAGAATGCGTTAATGTTTACTCGTTCTCATTACTGTAAAATCAAGTCAATTAGATTGAGTTGTACACTATTCTAAATAATCAAAATTCATTCTATCCGACTGAATTCATTTGATTCGATTTCAATGCTTTTAAGGTCGTTCGTTGTCGTTCGAATGTAAATAAAATCAAGGGATTGTTGTTAATTCTTGTTTATTGAAGTTCCTTACGTTCGATTTGGTTGTTTTGAATCTATTAGAATGCGTTAAAGTTTACTCGTTCTCATTACAGTCAAATAAACTCAATTAGATTGAGTTGTACACTATTCTAAATAATCAAAGTTCGTTCTATCCGAATTAATTCATTTGATTCGATTTCAATGTTTTTAAGGTCGTTTGTTGTCGTTCGAATGTAAATAAAATCAAGGGATAGTTGTTAATTCTTGTTTATTGAAGTTCCTTACATCCGATTTGGGTTTTTTTAATTTATTAGAATGCGTTAAGGTTTACTCGTTCTCATTACTGTAAAATCAAGTCAATTAGATTGAATTGTACACTATTCTAAATAATCAAAATTCATTCTATCCGACTGAATTCATTTGATTCGATTTCAAAGCTTTTAAGGTCGTTCGTTGTCGTTCGAATGTAAATAAAATCAAGGGATTGTTGTTAATTCTTGTTTATTGAAGTTCCTTACGTTCGATTTGGTTGTTTTGAATCTATTAGAATGCGTTAAAGTTTACTCGTTCTCATTACAGTCAAATCAACTCAATTAGATTGAGTTGTACACTATTCTAAATAATCAAAGTTCGTTCTATCCGAATTAATTCATTTCATTCGATTTCAATGCTTTTAAGGTCGTTCGTTGTCGTTCGAATGTAAATAAAATCAAGGGATAGTTGTTAATTCTTGTTTATTGAAGTTCCTTACATCCGATCTGGGTTTTTTGAATTTACTAGAATGCGTTAAAGTTTACTCGTTCTCATTACTGTAAAATCAAGTCAATTAGATTAAGTTGTACACTATTCTAAATAATCAAAGTTCATTCTATCCGACTGAATTCATTTGATTCGATTTCAATGCTTTTAAGGTCGTTCGTTGTCGTTCGAAAGTAAATAAAAACAAGGGATTGTTGTTAATTCTTGTTTATTGAAGTTCCTTACGTTCGGTTTTGTTGTTTTGAATCTATTAGAATGCGTTAAAGTTTACTCGTTCTCATTACAGTCAAATAAACTCAATTAGATTGAGTTGTACACTATTCTAAATAATCAAAGTTCGTTCTATCCGAATTAATTCATTTGATTCGATTTCAATGCATTTAAGGTCGTTTGTTGTCGTTCGAATGTAAATAAAATCATGGGATAGTTGTTAATTCTTGTTTATTGAAGTTCCTTACATCCGATTTGGGTTTTTTTAATTTATTAGAATGCGTTAAGGTTTACTCGTTCTCATTACTGTAAAATCAAGTCAATTAGATTGAGTTGTACACTATTCTAAATAATCAAAATTCATTCTATCCGACTGAATTCATTTGATTCGATTTCAATGCTTTTAAGGTCGTTCGTTGTCGTTCGAATGTAAATAAAATCAAGGGATTGTTGTTAATTTTTGTTTATTGAAGTTGCTTACGTTCGATTCGGTTGTTTTGAATCTATTGGAATGCGTTAAAGTTTACTCGTTCACATTACAGTAAAATCAAGTCAATTAAATTGAGTTGTACACTATTCTAAATAATCAAAATTCATTCTATCCGACTGAACTCATTTGATTCGATTTCAATGCTTTTAAGGTCGTTCGTTGTCGTTCGAATGTAAATAAAATCAAGGGATTGTTGTTAATTCTTGTTTATTGAAGTTCCTTACATCCGATTTGGGTTTTTTGAATTTATTAGAATGCGTTAAAGTTTACTTGTTCTAATTACAGTCAAATCAAGTCAATTAGATTGAGTTGTACACTATTCTAAATAATCAAAGTTCATTCTATCCGACTGAAATCATTTGATTCGATTTCAATGCTTTTAAGGTGGTTCGTTGTCGTTCGAATGTAAATAAAATCAAGGGATTGTTGTTAATTCTTGTTTATTGAAGTTCCTTACATCCGATTTGGGTTTTTTGAATTTATTAGAATGCGTTAAGGTTTACTCGTTCTCATTACTGTAAAATCAAGTCAATTAGATTGAGTTGTACACTATTCTAAATAATCAAAATTCATTCTATCCGACTGAATTCATTTGATTCGATTTCAATGCTTTTAAGGTCGTTCGTTGTCGTTCGAATGTAAATAAAATCAAGGGATTGTTGTTAATTTTTGTTTATTGAAGTTGCTTACGTTCGATTCGGTTGTTTTGAATCTATTGGAATGCGTTAAAGTTTACTCGTTCTCATTACAGTCAAATAAACTCAATTAGATTGAGTTGTACACTATTCTAAATAATCAAAGTTCGTTCTATCCGAATTAATTCATTTGATTCGATTTCAATGTTTTTAAGGTCGTTTGTTGTCGTTCGAATGTAAATAAAATCAAGGGATAGTTGTTAATTCTTGTTTATTGAAGTTCCTTACATCCGATTTGAGTTTTTTTAATTTATTAGAATGCGTTAAGGTTTACTCGTTCTAATTACAGTCAAATCAAGTCAATTAGATTGAGTTGTACACTATTCTAAATAATCATAGTTCATTCTATCCGACTGAATTCAGTTGATTCGATTCGAACGCCTTTAAGGACATTTGTTGTCGTTCGTATGCAAACGAAATCAAGGGATTGTTGTTAGTTCTTATTTATTGAAGTTCCTTACGTCCGATTCGGTTGTTTTGAATATATTGGAATGCGTTAAAGTTTGCTCGTTCACATTACAGTCAAATTAAGTCAATTAGATTGAGTTGTACACTATTCTAAATAATCAAAGTTCATTCTATCCAACTCAATTCATTTGATTCGATTTGAATGCCTTTAACGTCCTCCGTTGTCGTTCGAATGTAAATGAAATCAAGGGATTGTTGCTAGTTCTTATTTATTGAAGTTCCATACATCGGATTCGGTTGTTTTGAATCTATTGGAATGCGTTAAAGTTTACTCGTTCACATTGCAGTCAAATTAAGTCAATTAGATTGAGTTGTACACTATTCTAAATAATCAAAGTTCATTCTATCCGACTGAATTCATTTGATTCGATTTCAATGCTTTTAAGGTCGTTCGTTGTCGTTCGAATGTAAATAAAATCAAGGGATTGTAGTTAATTCTTGTTTATTGAAGTTCCTTACGTTCGATTTGGTTGTTTTGAATCTATTGGAATGCGTCAAAGTATACTCGTTCACATTACAGTCTAATCAACTCAATTAGATTGAGTTGTACACAATTCTAAATAATCAAAGTTCGTTCGATCCGAATTAATTCATTTGATTCGATTTCAATGCTTTTAAGGTCGATTGTTGTCGTTCGAATGTAAATAAAATCAAAGGATAGTTGTTAATTCTTGTTTACTGAAGTTCCTTACATCCGATTTCGGTTTTTTTAATTTATTAGAATGCGTTAAAGTTTACTCGTTCTCATTACTATAAAATCAAGTCAATTAGATTGAGTTGTACTCTAATCTAAATAATCAAAGTTCATTTTATCCGACTGAATTCATTTGATTCGATTTCAATGCTTTTAAGGTCGTTCGTTGTCATTCGAATGTAAATAAAATCAAGGGATTGTTGTTAATTCTTGTTTATTGAAGTTCCTTACGTCCGATTCGGTTGTTTTAAATATATTGGAATGCGTTAAAGTATACTCGTTCACATTACAGTCAAATTAAGTCAATTAGATTGAGTTGTACACTATTCTAAATAATCAAAGTTCATTCTATCCGACTGAATTCAGTTGATTCGATTCGAACGCCTTTAAGGTCATTTCTTGTCGTTCGTATGCAAACGAAATCAAGGGATCGTTGTTAGTTCTTATTTATTGAAGTTCCTTACGTCCGATTCGGTTGTTTCGAATCATTGGAATGCGTTAAAGTTTACTCGTTCATATTACAGTCAAATTAAGTCAATTAGATTGAGTTGTACACTATTCTAAATAATCAAAGTTCATTCTATCCAACTCAATTCATTTGATTCGATTTCAATGCTTTTAAGGTCGTTCGTTGTCGTTCGAATGTAAATAAAATCATGGGATTGTTCTTAATTCTTGTTTATTGAAGTTCCTTACGTTCGATTTGGTTCTTTTCAATCTTTTGGAATGCGTTAAAGTATACTCGTTCACATTACAGTCAAATTAAGTCAATTAGATTGAGTTGTACACTATTCTAAATAATCAAAGTTCATTCTATCCAACTCAATTCATTTGATTCGATTTGAATGCCTTTAACGTCATCCGTTGTCGTTCGAATGTAAACAAAATCAAGGGATTGTTGTTAGTTCTTATTTATTGAGGTTCCTTACGTCCGATTCGGTTGTTTTGAATCTATCGGAATGCGTTAAAGTTTACTCGTTCACATTACAGTAAAATTAAGTCAATTAGATTGAGTTGAACACTATTCTAAATAATCAAAGTTCATTCTATCCCACTCAATTCATTTGATTCGATTTGAATGCCTTTAACGTCCTCCGTTGTCGTTCGAATGTAAACGAAATCAAGGGATTGTTGCTAGTTCTTATTTATTGAAGCTCCATACATCCGATTCGGTTGTTTTGAATCTATTGGAATGCGTTAAAGTTTACTCGTTCACATTACAGTCAAATTAAGTCAATTAGATTGAGTTGTACACTATTCTAAATAATCAAAGTTGATTCTATCCGACTGAATTCAGTTGATTCGATTCGAACGGCTTTAAGGTCATTTGTTGTCGTTCAAATGCAAACGAAATAAAGGGATTGTTGTTAATTCTTATTTATTGAAGTTCCTTACGTCCGATTCGGGTTCTTTGAATCTATTTGAATTCGTTAAAGTTTACTCGTTCTCATTACACTCAAATGAAGTCAATTAGATTTAGTTGTACTCTATTCTAAATAATCAAAGTTTATTCTATCCGACTGAATTTAATTGATTCGATTCGAACGCCTTTAAGGTCATTTGTTGTCGTTCCGATGCAAACAAAATAAAGGGATTGTTGTTAATTCTTATTTATTAAAGTTCCTTACGTCCGATTCGGTTGCTTTGAATCTATTGGAATGCTTTAAACTTTACTCGTTCTCATTACAGTCAAATTAAGTCAATTAGATTGAGTTATACACTATTCTAAATAATCAAAATTCATTCTATCCGACTGAATTCATTTGATTCGATTTCAATGCTTTTAAGGTCGTTCGTTGTCGTTCGAATGTAAATAAAATCAAGGGATTGTTGTTAAATCTTGTTTATTGAAGTTCCTTACATCCGATTTGGGTTTTTTGAATTTATTAGAATGCGTTAAAATTTACTCGTTCTCATTACTGTAAAATCAAGTCAATTAGATTGAGTTGTACACTATTCTAAATAATCAAAGTTCATTCTATCCGACTGAATTCATTTGATTCGATTTCAATGCTTTTAAGGTCGTTCGTTGTCGTTCGAATGTAAATAAAATCAAGGGATTGTTGTTAATTTTTGTTTATTGAAGTTGCTTACGTTCGATTCGGTTGTTTTGAATCTATTGGAATGCGTTAAAGTTTACTCGTTCACATTACAGTAAAATCAAGTCAATTAAATTGAGTTGTACACTATTCTAAATAATCAAAATTCATTCTATCCGACTGAACTCATTTGATTCGATTTCAATGCTTTTAAGGTCGTTCGTTGTCGTTCGAATGTAAATAAAATCAAGGGATTGTTGTTAATTCTTGTTTATTGAAGTTCCTTACATCCGATTTGGGTTTTTTGAATTTATTAGAATGCGTTAAAGTTTACTTGTTCTAATTACAGTCAAATCAAGTCAATTAGATTGAGTTGTACACTATTCTAAATAATCAAAGTTCATTCTATCCGACTGAAATCATTTGATTCGATTTCAATGCTTTTAAGGTGGTTCGTTGTCGTTCGAATGTAAATAAAATCAAGGGATTGTTGTTAATTCTTGTTTATTGAAGTTCCTTACATCCGATTTGGGTTTTTTGAATTTATTAGAATGCGTTAAGGTTTACTCGTTCTCATTACTGTAAAATCAAGTCAATTAGATTGAGTTGTACACTATTCTAAATAATCAAAATTCATTCTATCCGACTGAATTCATTTGATTCGATTTCAATGCTTTTAAGGTCGTTCGTTGTCGTTCGAATGTAAATAAAATCAAGGGATTGTTGTTAATTTTTGTTTATTGAAGTTGCTTACGTTCGATTCGGTTGTTTTGAATCTATTGGAATGCGTTAAAGTTTACTCGTTCTCATTACAGTCAAATAAACTCAATTAGATTGAGTTGTACACTATTCTAAATAATCAAAGTTCGTTCTATCCGAATTAATTCATTTGATTCGATTTCAATGTTTTTAAGGTCGTTTGTTGTCGTTCGAATGTAAATAAAATCAAGGGATAGTTGTTAATTCTTGTTTATTGAAGTTCCTTACATCCGATTTGAGTTTTTTTAATTTATTAGAATGCGTTAAGGTTTACTCGTTCTAATTACAGTCAAATCAAGTCAATTAGATTGAGTTGTACACTATTCTAAATAATCATAGTTCATTCTATCCGACTGAATTCAGTTGATTCGATTCGAACGCCTTTAAGGACATTTGTTGTCGTTCGTATGCAAACGAAATCAAGGGATTGTTGATAGTTCTTATTTATTGAAGTTCCTTACGTCCGATTCGGTTGTTTTGAATATATTGGAATGCGTTAAAGTTTGCTCGTTCACATTACAGTCAAATTAAGTCAATTAGATATAGTTGTACACTATTCTAAATAATCAAAGTTCATTCTATCCAACTCAATTCATTTGATTCGATTTGAATGCCTTTAACGTCCTCCGTTGTCGTTCGAATGTAAATGAAATCAAGGGATTGTTGCTAGTTCTTATTTATTGAAGTTCCATACATCGGATTCGGTTGTTTTGAATCTATTGGAATGCGTTAAAGTTTACTCGTTCACATTACAGTCAAATTAAGTCAATTAGATTGAGTTGTACACTATTCTAAATAATCAAAGTTCATTCTATCCGACTGAATTCATTTGATTCGATTTCAATGCTTTTAAGGTCGTTCGTTGTCGTTCGAATGTAAATAAAATCAAGGGATTGTTGTTAATTCTTGTTTATTGACGTTCCTTACGTCCGATTCGGTTGTTTTAAATATATTGGAATGCGTTAAAGTATACTCGTTCACATTACAGTCAAATTAAGTCAATTAGATTGAGTTGTACACAATTCTAAATAATCAAAGTTCATTCTATCCGACTGAATTCAGTTGATTCGATTCGAACGCCTTTAAGGTCATTTGTTGTCGTTCGTATGCAAACGAAATCAAGGGATCGTTGTTAGTTCTTATTTATTGAAGTTCCTTACGTCCGATTCGGTTGTTTCGAATCATTAGAATGCGTTAAAGTTTACTCGTTCATATTACAGTCAAATTAAGTCAATTAGATTGAGTTGTACACTATTCTAAATAATCATAGTTCATTCTATCCGACTGAATTCAGTTGATTCGATTCGAACGCCTTTAAGGACATTTGTTGTCGTTCGTATGCAAACGAAATCAAGGGATTGTTGTTAGTTCTTATTTATTGAAGTTCCTTACGTCCGATTCGGTTGTTTTGAATATATTGGAATGCGTTAAAGTTTGCTCGTTCACATTACAGTCAAATTAAGTCAATTAGATATAGTTGTACACTATTCTAAATAATCAAAGTTCATTCTATCCAACTCAATTCATTTGATTCGATTTGAATGCCTTTAACGTCCTCCGTTGTCGTTCGAATGTAAATGAAATCAAGGGATTGTTGCTAGTTCTTATTTATTGAAGTTCCATACATCGGATTCGGTTGTTTTGAATCTATTGGAATGAGTTAAAGTTTACTCGTTCACATTACAGTCAAATTAAGTCAATTAGATTGAGTTGTACACTATTCTAAATAATCAAAGTTCATTCTATCCGACTGAATTCATTTGATTCGATTTCAATGCTTTTAAGGTCGTTCGTTGTCGTTCGAATGTAAATAAAATCAAGGGATTGTTGTTAATTCTTGTTTATTGACGTTCCTTACGTCCGATTCGGTTGTTTTAAATATATTGGAATGCGTTAAAGTATACTCGTTCACATTACAGTCAAATTAAGTCAATTAGATTGAGTTGTACACTATTCTAAATAATCAAAGTTCATTCTATCCGACTGAATTCAGTTGATTCGATTCGAACGCCTTTAAGGTCATTTGTTGTCGTTCGTATGCAAACGAAATCAAGGGATCGTTGTTAGTTCTTATTTATTGAAGTTCCTTACGTCCGATTCGGTTGTTTCGAATCATTGGAATGCGTTAAAGTTTACTCGTTCATATTACAGTCAAATTAAGTCAATTAGATTGAGTTGTACACTATTCTAAATAATCATAGTTCATTCTATCCGACTGAATTCAGTTGATTCGATTCGAACGCCTTTAAGGACATTTGTTGTCGTTCGTATGCAAACGAAATCAAGGGATTGTTGTTAGTTCTTATTTATTGAAGTTCCTTACGTCCGATTCGGTTGTTTTGAATATATTGGAATGCGTTAAAGTTTGCTCGTTCACATTACAGTCAAATTAAGTCAATTAGATTGAGTTGTACACTATTCTAAATAATCAAAGTTCATTCTATCCAACTCAATTCATTTGATTCGATTTGAATGCCTTTAACGTCCTCCGTTGTCGTTCGAATGTAAATGAAATCAAGGGATTGTTGCTAGTTCTTATTTATTGAAGTTCCATACATCGGATTCGGTTGTTTTGAATCTATTGGAATGCGTTAAAGTTTACTCGTTCACATTGCAGTCAAATTAAGTCAATTAGATTGAGTTGTACACTATTCTAAATAATCAAAGTTCATTCTATCCGACTGAATTCATTTGATTCGATTTCAATGCTTTTAAGGTCGTTCGTTGTCGTTCGAATGTAAATAAAATCAAGGGATTGTAGTTAATTCTTGTTTATTGAAGTTCCTTACGTTCGATTTGGTTGTTTTGAATCTATTGGAATGCGTCAAAGTATACTCGTTCACATTACAGTCTAATCAACTCAATTAGATTGAGTTGTACACTATTCTAAATAATCAAAGTTCGTTCGATCCGAATTAATTCATTTGATTCGATTTCAATGCTTTTAAGGTCGATTGTTGTCGTTCGAATGTAAATAAAATCAAAGGATAGTTGTTAATTCTTGTTTACTGAAGTTCCTTACATCCGATTTCGGTTTTTTTAATTTATTAGAATGCGTTAAAGTTTACTCGTTCTCATTACTATAAAATCAAGTCAATTAGATTGAGTTGTACTCTAATCTAAATAATCAAAGTTCATTTTATCCGACTGAATTCATTTGATTCGATTTCAATGCTTTTAAGGTCGTTCGTTGTCATTCGAATGTAAATAAAATCAAGGGATTGTTGTTAATTCTTGTTTATTGAAGTTCCTTACGTCCGATTCGGTTGTTTTAAATATATTGGAATGCGTTAAAGTATACTCGTTCACATTACAGTCAAATTAAGTCAATTAGATTGAGTTGTACACTATTCTAAATAATCAAAGTTCATTCTATCCGACTGAATTCAGTTGATTCGATTCGAACGCCTTTAAGGTCATTTCTTGTCGTTCGTATGCAAACGAAATCAAGGGATCGTTGTTAGTTCTTATTTATTGAAGTTCCTTACGTCCGATTCGGTTGTTTCGAATCATTGGAATGCGTTAAAGTTTACTCGTTCATATTACAGTCAAATTAAGTCAATTAGATTGAGTTGTACACTATTCTAAATAATCAAAGTTCATTCTATCCAACTCAATTCATTTGATTCGATTTCAATGCTTTTAAGGTCGTTCGTTGTCGTTCGAATGTAAATAAAATCATGGGATTGTTCTTAATTCTTGTTTATTGAAGTTCCTTACGTTCGATTTGGTTCTTTTCAATCTTTTGGAATGCGTTAAAGTATACTCGTTCACATTACAGTCAAATTAAGTCAATTAGATTGAGTTGTACACTATTCTAAATAATCAAAGTTCATTCTATCCAACTCAATTCATTTGATTCGATTTGAATGCCTTTAACGTCATCCGTTGTCGTTCGAATGTAAACAAAATCAAGGGATTGTTGTTAGTTCTTATTTATTGAGGTTCCTTACGTCCGATTCGGTTGTTTTGAATCTATCGGAATGCGTTAAAGTTTACTCGTTCACATTACAGTAAAATTAAGTCAATTAGATTGAGTTGAACACTATTCTAAATAATCAAAGTTCATTCTATCCCACTCAATTCATTTGATTCGATTTGAATGCCTTTAACGTCCTCCGTTGTCGTTCGAATGTAAACGAAATCAAGGGATTGTTGCTAGTTCTTATTTATTGAAGCTCCATACATCCGATTCGGTTGTTTTGAATCTATTGGAATGCGTTAAAGTTTACTCGTTCACATTACAGTCAAATTAAGTCAATTAGATTGAGTTGTACACTATTCTAAATAATCAAAGTTGATTCTATCCGACTGAATTCAGTTGATTCGATTCGAACGGCTTTAAGGTCATTTGTTGTCGTTCAAATGCAAACGAAATAAAGGGATTGTTGTTAATTCTTATTTATTGAAGTTCCTTACGTCCGATTCGGGTTCTTTGAATCTATTTGAATTCGTTAAAGTTTACTCGTTCTCATTACACTCAAATGAAGTCAATTAGATTTAGTTGTACTCTATTCTAAATAATCAAAGTTTATTCTATCCGACTGAATTTAATTGATTCGATTCGAACGCCTTTAAGGTCATTTGTTGTCGTTCCAATGCAAACAAAATAAAGGGATTGTTGTTAATTCTTATTTATTAAAGTTCCTTACGTCCGATTCGGTTGCTTTGAATCTATTGGAATGCTTTAAACTTTACTCGTTCTCATTACAGTCAAATTAAGTCAATTAGATTGAGTTATACACTATTCTAAATAATCAAAATTCATTCTATCCGACTGAATTCATTTGATTCGATTTCAATGCTTTTAAGGTCGTTCGTTGTCGTTCGAATGTAAATAAAATCAAGGGATTGTTGTTAAATCTTGTTTATTGAAGTTCCTTACATCCGATTTGGGTTTTTTGAATTTATTAGAATGCGTTAAAATTTACTCGTTCTCATTACTGTAAAATCAAGTCAATTAGATTGAGTTGTACACTATTCTAAATAATCAAAGTTCATTCTATCCGACTGAATTCATTTGATTCGATTTCAATGCTTTTAAGGTCGTTCGTTGTCGTTCGAATGTAAATAAAATCAAGGGATTGTTCTTAATTCTTGTTTATTAAAGTTCCTTACGTTCGATTTGGTTGTTTTGAATCTATTAGAATGCGTTAAAGTTTACTCGTTCACATTATAGTAAAATCAAGTCAATTAGATTGAGTTGTACACTATTCTAAATAGTCAAAGTTCATTCTATCCAACTCAATTCATTTGATTCGATTTGAATGCCTTTAACGTCATCTGTTGTCGTTCGAATGTAAACAAAATCAAGGGATTGTTGTTAGTTCTTATTTATTGAAGTTCCTTACGTCCGATTCGGTTGCTTTGAATCTATTGGAATGCGTTGAAGTTTACTCGTTCACATTACAGTAAAATTAAGTCAATTAGATTGAGTTGTACACTATTCTAAATAATCAAAGTTAATTCTATCCAACTCAATTCATTTGATTCGATTTGAATGCCTTTAACGTCCTCCGTTGTCGTTCGAATGTAAACGAAATCAAGGGATTGTTGCTAGTTCTTATTTATTGAAGTTCCATACATCCGATTCGGTTGTTTTGAATCTATTGGAATGCGTTAAAGTTTACTCGTTCACATTACAGTCAAATTAAGTCAATTAGATTGAGTTGTACACTATTCTAAATAATCAAAGTTGATTCTATCCGAATGAATTCAGTTGATTCGATTCGAACGGCTTTAAGGTCATTTGTTGTCGTTCAAATGCAAACGAAATAAAGGGATTGTTGTTAATTCTTATTTATTGAAGTTCCTTACGTCCGATTCGGGTTCTTCAAATCTATTTGAATGCGTTAAAGTTTACTCGTTCTCATTACACTCAAATGAAGTCAATTAGATTTAGTTGTACTCAATTCTAGATAATGAAAGTTCATTCTATCCGACTGAATTCATTTGATTCGATTTGAATGCTTTTAAAGTTGTTTGTCGTCGTTCGAATGTAAATAAAATCAAGGGATTGTTGTTAATTCTTATTTATTTAAAATTCCTTACATCCGATTTGGTTGTTTTGAATCTATTAGAATGCGTTAAAGTTTACTCGTTCTCATTGCTATAAAATCAAGTGAATTAGATTGAGTTGTACACTATTCTAAATAATCAAATTTCGTTCTACTCGACTGAATTCATTTGATTCGATTTCAATGCTTTTAAGGTCGTTTTTTGTCGTTCGAATGTAAATAAAATCAAGGGATTGTTGTTAATTCTTGTTTATTGAAGTTCCTTACGTCCGATTCGGTTGTTTTAAATTTATTGGAATGCGTTAAAGTATACTCGTTCACATTACAATCAAATTAAGTCAATTAGATTGAGTTGTACACTATTCTAAATAATCAAAGTTCATTCTATCCGACTGAATTCAGTTGATTCGATTCGAACGCCTTTAAGGTCATTTGTTGTCGTTCGTATGCAAACGAAATCAAGGGATTGTTGTTAGTTCTTATTTATTGAAGTTCCTTACGTCCGATTCGGTTGTTTTGAATCTATTGGAATGCGTTAAAGTTTACTCGTTCACATTACAGTCAAATTAAGTCAATTAGATTGAGTAATACTCTATTCTAAATAATCAAAGTTTATTCTATCCGACTGAATTCAGTTGATTCGATTCGAACGCCTTTAAGGTCATTTGTTGCCGATCCAATGCAAACAAAATAAAGGGATTGTTGTTAATTATTATTTATTAAAGTTCCTTACGTCCGATTCGGTTGTTTTGAATCTATTGGAATGCTTTAAAGTTTACTCGTTCTCATTACAGCCAAATTAAGTCAATTAGATTGAGTTATACACTATTCTAAATAATCAAAGTTCATTCTATCCGACTGAATTCATTTGATTCGATTTCAATGCTTTTAAGGTCGTTCGTTGTCGTTCGAATGTAAATAAAATCAAGGGATTGTTGTTAAATCTTGTTTATTGAAGTTCCTTACATCCGATTTGGATTTTCTGAATTTATTAGAATGCGTTAAAATTTACTCGTTCTCATTACTGTAAAATCAAGTCAATTAGATTGAGTTGTACACTATTCTAAATAATCAAAGTTCATTCTATCCGACTGAATTCATTTGATTCGATTTCAATGCTTTTAAGGTCGTTCGTTGTCGTTCGAATGTAAATAAAATCAAGGGATTGTTCTTAATTCTTGTTTATTGAAGTTCCTTACGTTCGATTTGGTTGTTTTCAATCTATTAGAATGCGTTAAAGTTTACTCGTTCACATTATAGTCAAATCAAGTCAATTAGATTGAGTTGTACACTATTCTAAATAATCAAAGTTCATTCTATCCAACTCAATTCATTTGATTCGATTTCAATGCTTTTAAGGTCGTTCGTTGTCGTTCAAATGTAAAGAAAATCAAGGGATTGTTGTTAATTCTTGTTTATTGAAGTTCCTTACATCCGATTTGGGTTTTTTGAATTTATTAGAATGCGTTAAAATTTACTCGTTCTCATTACTGTAAAATCAAGTCAATTAGATTGAGTTGTACACTATTCTAAATAATCAAAATTCATTCTATCCGACTGAATTCATTTGATTCGATTTCAATGCTTTTAAGGTCGTTCGTTGTCGTTCGAATGTAAATAAAATCAAGGGATTGTTGTTAAATCTTGTATATTGAAGTTCCTTACATCCGATTTGGGTTTTTTGAATTTATTAGAATGCGTTAAAATTTACTCGTTCTCATTACTGTAAAATCAAGTCGATTAGATTGAGTTGTACACTATTCTAAATAATCAAAGTTCATTCTATCCGACTGAATTCATTTGATTCGATTTCAATGCTTTTAAGGTCGTTCGTTGTCGTTCGAATGTAAATAAAATCAAGGGATTGTTCTTAATTCTTGTTTATTGAAGTTCCTTACGTTCGATTTGGTTGTTTTGAATCTATTAGAATGCGTTAAAGTTTACTCGTTCACATTATAGTAAAATCCAGTCAATTAGATTGAGTTGTACACTATTCTAAATAATCAAAGTTCATTCTATCCAACTCAATTCATTTGATTCGATTTGAATGCCTTTAACGTCATCCGTTGTCGTTCGAATGTAAATAAAATCAAGGGATTGTTCGTAATTCTTGTTTATTGAAGTTCCTTACGTTCGATTTGGTTGTTTTGAATCTATTAGAATGCGTTAAAGTTTACTCGTTCACATTATAGTAAAATCAAGTCAATTAGATTGAGTTGTACACTATTCTAAATAATCAAAGTTCATTCTATCCAACTCAATTCATTTGATTCGATTTGAATGCCTTTAACGTTATCCGTTGTCGTTCGAATGTAAACAAAATCAAGGGATTGTTGTTAGTTCTTATTTATTGAAGTTCCTTACGTCCGATTCGGTTGCTTTGAATCTATTGGAATGCGTTAAAGTTTACTCGTTCACATTACAGTCAAATTAAGTCAATTAGATTGAGTTGTACACTATTCTAAATAATCAAAGTTTATTCTATCCGACTGAATTCAGTTGATTCGATTCGAACGGCTTTAAGGTCATTTGTTGTCGTTCAAATGCAAACGAAATAAAGGGATTGTTGTTAATTCTTATTTATTGAAGTTCCTTACGTCCGATTCGGGTTCTTGGAATCTATTTGAATGCGTTAAAGTTTACTCGTTCTCATTACACTCAAATGAAGTCAATTAGATTTAGTTGTACTCAATTCTAGATAATGAAAGTTCATTCTATCCGACTGAATTCATTTGATTCGATTTGAATGCTTTTAACGTCCTCCGTTGTCGTTCGAATGTAAACGAAATCAAGGGATTGTTGCTAGTTCTTATTTATTGAAGTTGCATACATCCGATTCGGTTGTTTTGAATCTATTGGAATGCGTTAAAGTTTACTCGTTCACATTACAGTCAAATTAAGTCAATTAGATTGAGTTGTACACTATTCTAAATAATCAAAGTTTATTCTATCCGACTGAATTCAGTTGATTCGATTCGAACGGCTTTAAGGTCATTTGTTGTCGTTCAAATGCAAACGAAATAAAGGGATTGTTGTTAATTCTTATTTATTGAAGTTCCTTACGTCCGATTCGGGTTCTTCGAATCTATTTGAATGCGTTAAAGTTTACTCGTTCTCATTACACTCAAATGAAGTCAATTAGATTTAGTTGTACTCAATTCTAGATAATGAAAGTTCATTCTATCCGACTGAATTCATTTGATTCGATTTGAATGCTTTTAACGTTGTTTGTCGTCGTTCGAATGTAAATAAAATCAAGGGATTGTTGTTAATTCTTATTTATTTAAAATTCCTTACATCCGATTTGGTTGTATTGAATCTATTAGAATGCGTTAAAGTTTACTCGTTCTCCTTACTATAAAATCAAGTGAATTAGATTGAGTTGTACACTATTCTAAATAATCAAATTTCGTTCTACTCGACTGAATTCATTTGATTCGATTTCAATGCTTTTAAGATCGTTCGTTGTCGTTCGAATGTAAATAAAATCAAGGGATTGTTGTTAATTCTTGTTTATTGAAGTTCCTTACGTCCGATTCGGTTGTTTTAAATTTATTGGAATGCGTTAAAGTATACTCGTTCACATTACAATCAAATTAAGTCAATTAGATTGAGTTGTACACTATTCTAAATAATCAAAGTTCATTCTATCCGACTGAATTCAGTTGATTCGATTCAAACGCCTTTAAGGTCATTTGTTGTCGTTCGTATGCAAACGAAATCAAGGGATTGTTGTTAGTTCTTATTTATTGAAGTTCCTTACGTCCGATTCGGTTGTTTTGAATCTATTGTAATGCGTTAAAGTTTACTCGTTCACATTACAGTCAAATTAAGTCAATTAGATTGAGTAATACTCTATTCCAAAATAATCAAAGTTTATTCTATCCGACTGAATTCAGTTGATTCGATTCGAACGCCTTTAAGGTCATTTGTTGTCGTTCCAATGCAAACAAAATAAAGGGATTGTTGTTAATTCTTATTTATTAAAGTTCCTTACGTCCGATTCGGTTGTTTTGAATCTATTGGAATGCTTTAAAGTTTACTCGTTGTCATTACAGCCAAATTAAGTCAATTAGATTGAGTTATACACTATTCTAAATAATCAAAGTTCATTCTATCCGACTGAATTCATTTGATTCGATTTCAATGCTTTTAAGGTCGTTCGTTGTCGTTCGAATGTAAATAAAATCAAGGGATTGTTGTTAAATCTTGTTTATTGAAGTTCCTTACATCCGATTTGGGTTTTCTGAATTTATTAGAATGCGTTAAAATTTACTCGTTCTCATTACTGTAAAATCAAGTCAATTAGATTGAGTTGTACACTATTCTAAATAATCAAAGTCATTCTATCCGACTGAATTCATTTGATTCGATTTCAATGCTTTTAAGGTCGTTCGTTGTCGTTCGAATGTAAATAAAATCAAGGGATTGTTCTTAATTCTTGTTTATTGAAGTTCCTTACGTTCGATTTGGTTGTTTTCAATCTATTAGAATGCGTTATAGTTTACTCGTTCACATTATAGTAAAATCAAGTCCATTAGATTGAGTTGTACACTATTCAAAATAATCAAAGTTCATTCTATCCAACTCAATTCATTTGATTCGATTTGAATGCCTTTAACGTCATCCGTTGTCGTTCGTAAGCAAACAAAATCATGGGATTGTTGTTAGTTCTTATTTGTTGAAGTTCCTTACGTCCGATTCGGTTGTTTTGAATCTATTGGAATGCGTCAAAGTTTACTCGTTCACATTACAGTCAAATTAAGTCAATTAGATTGAGTAATACACTATTCTAAATAATCAAAGTTCATTCTATCCGACTGAATTCAGTTGATTCGATTCGAACGCCTTTAAGGTCATTTCTTGTCGTTCAAATGCAAATAAAATAAAGGGATTATTGTTAATTCTTATTTATTGAAGTTCCTTACGTCCGATTCGGTTGCTTTAAATCTATTGGAATGCTTTAAAGTTTACTCGATCTCATTACAGTCAAATTAAGTCAATTAGATTGAGTTGTACACTATTCTAAATAATCAAAGTTCATTGTATCCGACTGAATTCATTTGATTCGATTTCAATGCTTTTAAGGTCGTTCGTTATCATTCGAATGTAAATAAAATCAAGGGATTGTTGTTAATTCTTGTTTATTGAAGTTCCTTACATCCGATTTGGGTTTTTTGAATTTATTAGAATGCGTTAAAATTTACTCGTTCTCATTACTGTAAAATCAAGTCAATTAGATTGAGTTGTACACTATTCTAAATAATCAAAGTTCATTCTATACGAATTAATTCATTTGATTCGATTTCAATGCTTTTAAGGTCGTTCTTTGTCGTTCGAATGTAAATAAAATCAAGGGATTGTTGTTAATTCTTGTTTATTGAAGTTCCTTACGTTCGATTTGGTTGTTTTGAATCTATTAGAATGCGTTAAACTTTACCCGTTCTCGTTACAGTCAAATCAAGTCGATTAGATTGAGTTGTACACTATTCTAAATAATCAAAGTTCGTTCTATCCGAATTAATTCATTTGATTCGATTTCAATGCTTTTAAGGTCGTTTGTTGTCGTTCGAATGTATATAAAATCAAGGGATTGTTGTTAATTCTTGTTTATTGAAGTTCCTTACATCCGATTTGGGTTTTTTGAATTTATTAGAATGCGTTAATGTTTAATCGTTCTAATTACAGTCAAATCAAGTCAATTAGATTGAGTTGTATACTATTCTAAAAAAGTAAAGTTCATTCTATCCAACTGAATTCATTTTATTCGATTTCAATGCTTTTAAGGTCGTTCGTTGTCGTTCGAATGTAAATAAAATCAAGGGATTGTTGTTAATTCTTATTTATTGAAGTTCCTTACATCCGATTTGGGTTTTTTGAATTTATTAGAATGCGTTAAAGTTTACTCGTTCTCATTACTGTAAAATCAAGTCAATTAGATAGAGTTGTACACTATTCTAAATAATCAAAATTCATTCTATCCGACTGAATTCATTTGATTCGATTTCAATGCTTTTAAGGTCGTTCGTTGTCGTTCGAATGTAAATAAAATCAAGGGATTGTTGTTAATTCTTTTTTATTGAAGTTCCTTATGTTCGATTTGGATGTTTTGAATTTATTAGAATGCGTTAAAGTTTACTCGTTCTCGTTACAGTCAAATCAACTCAATTAGATTGAGTTGTACACTATTCTAAATAATCAAAGTTCATTCTATACGAATTAATTCATTTGATTCGATTTCAATGCTTTTAAGGTCGTTCGTTGTCGTTCGAATGTAAATAAAATCAAGGGATTGTTGTTAATTCTTGTTTATTGAAGTTCCTTACGTTCGATTTGGTTGTTTTGAATCTATTAGAATGCGTTAAAGTTTACCCGTTCTCCTTACAGTCAAATCAAGTCGATTAGATTGAGTTGTACACTATTGTAAATAATCAAAGTTCGTTCTATCCGAATTAATTCATTTGATTCGATTTCAATGATTTTAAGGTCGTTTGTTGTCGTTCGAATGTAAATAAAATCAAGGGATTGTTGTTAATTCTTGTTTATTGAAGTTCCTTACATCCGATTTGGGTTTTTTGAATTTATTAGAATGCGTTAAAGTTTAATCGTTCTAATTACAGTCAAATCAAGTCAATTAGATTGAGTTGTATACTATTCTAAATAATTAAAGTTCATTCTATCCGACTGAATTCATTTTATTCGATTTCAATGCTTTTAAGGTCGTTCGTTGTCGTTCGAATGTAAATAAAATCAAGGGATTGTTGTTAATTCTTGTTTATTGAAGTTCCTTACATCCGATTTGGGTTTTTTGAATTTATTAGAATGCGTTAAAATTTACTCGTTCTCATTACTGTAAAATCAAGTCAATTAGATTGAGTTGTACACTATTCTAAATAATCAAAATTCATTCTATCCGACTGAATTCAGTTGATTCGATTCGAATGCCTTTAAGGTCATTTGTTGTCGTTCAAATGCAAATAGAATTAAGGGATTGTTGTTAATTCTTATTTATTGAAGTTCCTTACGTCCGATTCGGTTGCTTTAAATCTATTGGAATGCTTTAAAGTTTACTCGTTCTCATTACTATAAAATCAAGTCAATTAGATTGAGTTGTACACTATTCTAAATAATCAAAGTTCATTCTATACGAATTAATTCATTTGATTCGATTTCAATGCTTTTAAGGTCGTTCGTTGTCGTTCGAATGTAAATAAAATCAAGGGATAGTTGTTAATTCTTGTTTATTGAAGTTCCTTACATCCGATTTGGGTTTTTTAATTTATTAGAATGCGTTAAAGTTTACTCGTTCTCATTACTGTAAAATCAAGTCAATTAGATTGAGTTGTACACTATTCTAAATAATCAAAGTTCATTCTATCCGACTGAATTCATTTGATTCGATTTCAATGCTTTTAAGGTCGTTCGTTGTCGTTCGAATGTAAATAAAATCAAGGGATTGTTGTTAATTCTTGTTTATTGAAGTTCCTTACGTTCGATTTGGTTGTTTTGAATCTATTAGAATGCGTTAAAGTTTACTCGTTCACATTATAGTAAAATCAAGTCAATTAGATTGAGTTGTACACTATTCTAAATAATCAAAGTTCATTCTATCCAACTCAATTCATTTGATTCGATTTGAATGCCTTTAACGTCATCCGTTGTCGTTCGTATGCAAACGAAATCATCGGATTGTTGTTAGTTCTTATTTGTTGAAGTTCCTTACGTCCGATTCGGTTGTTTTGAATCTATTGGAATGCGTTAAAGTTTACTCGTTCACATTACAGTCAAATTAAGTCAATTAGATTGAGTAATACACTATTCTAAATAATCAAAGTTCATTCTATCCGACTGAATTCAGTTGATTCGATTCGAACGCCTTTAAGGTCATTTCTTGTCGTTCAAATGCAAACAAAATAAAGGGAATGTTGTTAATTCTTATTTATTGAAGTTCCTTACGTCCGATTCGGTTGCTTTAAATCTATTGGAATGCTTTATAGTTTACTCGTTCTCATTACTGGCAAATTGAGTTAATTAGATTGAGTTGTACACTATTCTAAATAATCAAAGTTCATTCTATACGAATTAATTCATTTGATTCGATTTCAATGCTTTTAAGGTCGTTCGTTGTCGTTCGAATATAAATAAAATCAAGGGATTGTTGTTAATTCTTATTTATTGAAGTTCCTTACGTTCGATTTGGTTGTTTTGAATCTATTAGAATGCGTTAAAGTTTACCCGTTCTCGTTACAGTCAAATCAAGTCGATTAGATTGAGTTGTACACTATTCTAAATAATCAAAGTTCGTTCTATCCGAATTAATTCATTTGATTCGATTTCAATGCTTTTAAGGTCGTTTGTTGTCGTTCGAATGTATATAAAATCAAGGGATTGTTGTTAATTCTTGTTTATTGAAGTTCCTTACATCCGATTTGGGTTTTTTGAATTTATTAGAATGCGTTAATGTTTAATCGTTCTAATTACAGTCAAATCAAGTCAATTAGATTGAGTTGTATACTATTCTAAATAATTAAAGTTCATTCTATCCGACTGAATTCATTTTATTCGATTTCAATGCTTTTAAGGTCGTTCGTTGTCGTTCGAATGTAAATAAAATCAAGGGAATGTTGTTAATTCTTGTTTATTGAAGTTCCTTACGTTCGATTTGGTTGTTTTGAATCTATTAGAATGCGTTAAAGTTTACCCGTTCTCGTTACAGTCAAATCAAGTCGATTAGATTGAGTTGTACACTATTCTAAATAATCAAAGTTCGTTCTATCCGAATTAATTCATTTGATTCGATTTCAATGCTTTTAAGGTCGTTTGTTGTCGTTCGAATGTAAATAAAATCAAGGGATTGTTGTTAATTCTTGTTTATTTAAGTTCCTTACATCCGATTTGGGTTTTTTGAATTTATTAGAATGCGTTAAAGTTTAATCGTTCTAATTACAGTTAAATCAAGTCAATTAGATTGAGTTGTATACTATTCTAAATAATTAAAGTTCATTCTATCCGACTGAATTCATTTTATTCGATTTCAATGCTTTTAAGGTCGTTCGTTGTCATTCGAATGTAAATAAAATCAAGGGATTGTTATTAATTCTTATTTATTGAAGTTCCTTACATCCGATATGGGTTTTTTGAATTTATTAGAATGCGTTAAAGTTTACTCGTTCTCATTACTGTAAAATCAAGTCAATTAGATTGAGTTGTACACTATTCTAAATAATCAAAGTTCATTCTATCCGACTGAATTCATTCGATTCGATTTCAATACTTTTAAGGTCGTTCGTTGTCATTCGAATGTAAATAAAATCAAGGGATTGTTGTTAATTCTTGTTTATTGAAGTTCCTTACATCCGATTTGGGTTTTTTGAATTTATTAGAATGCGTTAAAATTTACTCGTTCTCGTTACAGTCAAATCAAGTCGATTAGATTGAGTTGTACACTATTCTAAATAATCAAAGTTCGTTCTATCCGAATTAATTCATTTGATTCGATTTCAATGCTTTTAAGGTCGTTTGTTGTCGTTCGAATGTAAATAAAATCAAGGGATTGTTGTTAATTCTTGTTTATTTAAGTTCCTTACATCCGATTTGGGTTTTTTGAATTTATTAGAATTCGTTAAAGTTTAATCGTTCTAATTACAGTTAAATCAAGTCAATTAGATTGAGTTGTATACTATTCTAAATAATTAAAGTTCATTCTATCCGACTGAATTCATTTTATTCGATTTCAATGCTTTTAAGGTCGTTCGTTGTCATTCGAATGTAAATAAAATCAAGGGATTGTTGTTAATTCTTGTTTATTGAAGTTCCTTACGTCCGATTCGGTTGTTTTAAATTTATTGGAATGCGTTAAAGTTTACTCGTTCTCATTACTGTAAAATCAAGTCAATTAGATTGAGTCGTACACTATTCTAAATAATCAAAGTTCATTCTATCCGACTGAATTCATTCGATTCGATTTCAATGCTTTTAAGGTCGTTCGTTGTCATTCGAATGTAAATAAAATCAAGGGATTGTTGTTAATTCTTGTTTATTGAAGTTCCTTACATCCGATTTGGGTTTTTTGAATTTATTAGAATGCGTTAAAATTTACTCGTTCTCATTACTGTAAAATCAAGTCGATTAGATTGAGTTGTACACTATTCTAAATAATCAAAGTTCATTCTATCCGACTGAATTCAGTTGATTCGATTCGAAAGCCTTTAAGGTCATTTGTTGTCGTTCGTATGCAAACGAAATCAAGGGATTGTTGTTAGTTCTTATTTATTGAAGTTGCTTACGTCCGATTCGGTTGTTTTGAATCTATTGGAATGCGTTAAAGTTTTCTCGTTCACATTACAGTCAAATTAAGTCAATCAGATTGAGTAATACTCAATTCTAAATAATCAAAGTTCATTCTATCCGACTGAATTCAGTTGATTCGATTCGAACGCGTTTAAGGTCATTTGTTGTCGTTCGTATGCAAACGAAATCAAGGGATTGTTGTTAGTTCTTATTTATTGAAGTTCCTTACGTCCGATTCGGTTGCTTTGAATCTATTGGAATGAGTTAAAGTTTACTCGTTCACATTACAGTCAAATTAAGTCAATTAGATTGAGTACTACTCTATTCTAAATAATCAAAGTTCATTCTATCCGACTGAATTCAGTTGATTCGATTCGAACGCCTTTAAGGTCATTTGTTGTCGTTCCAATGCAAACAAAATAAAGGGATTGTTGTTAATTCTTATTTATTAAAGTTCCTTACGTCTGATTCGGTTGCTTTGAATCTATTAGAATGCTTTAAAGTTTACTCGTTCTCATTACAGTCAAATTAAGTCAATTAGATTGAGGTGTACACTATTCTAAATAATCAAAGTTCATTCTATCCGACTGAATTCATTTGATTCGATTTTAATGCTTTTAAGGTCATTCGTAGTCGTTCGAATGTAAATAAAATCAAGGGATTGTTGTTAATTCTTGTTTATTGAAGTTCCTTACATCCGATTTGGGTTTTTTGAATTTATTAGAATGCATTAAAATTTACACGTTCTCATTACTGTAAAATCAAGTCAATTAGATTGAGTTGTACACTATTCTAAATAATCAAAGTTCATTCTACCCGATTGAATTCAGTTGATTCGATTCGAAAGCCTTTAAGGTCATTTGTTGTCGTTCGTATGCAAACGAAATCAAGGGACTGTTGTTAGTTCTTATTTATTGAAGTTCCTTACGTCCGATTCGGTTGTGTTGAATCTATTGGAATGCGTTAAAGTTTACTCGTTCACATTACAGTCAAATTAAGTCAATTAGATTGAGTAATACTCTTTTCTAAATAATCAAAGTTCATTCTATCCGTCTGAATTCAGTTAATTCGATTCGAACGCCTTTAAGGTCATTTGTTGTCGTTCGTATGCAAACGAAATCAAGGGATTGTTGTTAGTTCTTATTTATTGAAGTTCCTTACGTCCGATTCGGTTGCTTTGAATCTATTGGAATGCGTTAAAGTTTACTCGTTCACATTACAATCAAATTAAGTCAATTAGATTGAGTACTACTCTATTCTAAATAATCAAAGTTCATTCTATCCGACTGAAGTCAGTTGATTCGATTCGAACGCCTTTAAGGTCATTTGTTGTCGTTCCAATGCAAACAAAATAAAGGGATTGTTGTTAATTCTTATTTATTAAAGTTCCTTACGTCCGATTCGGTTGCTTTCAATCTATTAGAATGCTTTAAAGTTTACTCGTTCTCATTACAGTCAAATTAAGTCAATTAGATTGAGTTGTACACTATTCTAAATAATCAAAGTTCATTCTATCCGAGTGAATTCATTTGATTCGATTTCAATACTTTTGAGGTCGTTCGTTGTCGTTCGACTGTAAATAAAATCAAGGGATTGTTGTTAATTCTTGTTTATTGAAGTTCCTTACATCCGATTTGGGCTTTTTAATTTATTAGAATGCGTTAAAGTTTACTCGTTCTCATTACAGTCAAATCGACTCAATTAGATTGAGTTGTACACTATTCTAAATAATCAAAGTTCGTTCTATCCGACTGAATTCATTTGATTCGATTTCAATGCTTTTAAGGTCGTTCGTTGTCGTTCGAATGTAAATAAAATCAAGGGATTGTGGTTAATTCTTTTTTATTGAAGTTCCTTACGTTCGATTTGGTTGTTTTGAATCTATTAGAATGCGTTAAAGTTTACTCGTTCTCATTACAGTCAAATCAACTCAATTAGATTGAGTTGTACACTATTCTAAATAATCAATGTTCGTTCTATCCGAATTAATTCATTTGATTCGATTTCAATGCTTTTAAGGTCGTTCGTTGTCGTTCGAATGTAAATAAAATCAAGGGATAGTTGTTAATTCTTGTTTATTGAAGTTCCTTACATCCGATCTGGGTTTTTTGAATTTATTAGAATGCGTTAAAGTTTACTCGTTCTCATTACTGTAATATCAAGTCAATTAGATTGAGTTGTACACTATTCTAAATAATCAAAGTTCATTCTATCCGACTGAATTCATTCGATTCGATTTCAATGCTTTTAAGGTCGTTCGTTGTCGTTCGAATGTAAATAAAATCAAGGGATTGTTGTTAATTCTTGTTTATTGAAGTTCCTTACGTCCGATTCGGTTGTTTTAAATTTATTGGAATGCGTTAAAGTATACTCGTTCACATTACAGTCAAATTAAGTCAATTAGATTGAGTTGTACACTATTCTAAATAATCAAAGTTCGTTCTATCCGAATTAATTCATTTGAATCGATTTCAATGCTTTTACGGTCGTTTGTTGTCGTTCGAATGTAAATAAAATCAAGGGATAGTTGTTAATTCTTGTTTATTGAAGTTCCTTACATCCGATTTGAGTTTTTTGAATTTATTAGAATGCGTTAAAATTTACTCGTTCTCATTACTGTAAAATCAAGTCAATTAGATTGAGTTGTACACTATTCTAAATAATCAAAGTTCATTCTATCCGACTGAATTCAGTTGATTCGATTCGAAAGCCTTTAAGGTCATTTGTTGTCGTTCGTATGCAAACGAAATCAAGGGATTGTTGTTAGTTCTTATTTATTGAAGTTCCTTACGTCCGATTCGGTTGTTTTGAATCTATTGGAATGCGTTAAAGTTTTCTCGTTCACATTACAGTCAAATTAAGTCAATCAGATTGAGTAATACTCTATTCTAAATAATCAAAGTTCATTCTATCCGACTGAATTCAGTTGATTCGATTCGAACGCGTTTAAGGTCATTTGTTGTCGTTCGTATGCAAACGAAATCAAGGGATTGTTGTTAGTTCTTATTTATTGAAGTTCCTTACGTCCGATTCGGTTGCTTTGAATCTAATGGAATGCGTTAAAGTTTACTCGTTCACATTACAGTCAAATTACAATTAGATTGAGTACTACTCTATTCTAAATAATCAAAGTTCATTCTATCCGACTGAATTCAGTTGATTCGATTCGAACGCCGTTAAGGTCATTTGTTGTCGTTCCAATGCAAACAAAATAAAGGGATTGTTGTTAATTCTTTTTTATTGAAGTTCCTTACGTCCGATTCGGTTGCTTTAAATCTATTGGAATGCTTTAAAGTTTACTCCATCTCATTACAGTCAAATTAAGTCAATTAGATTGAGTTGTACACTATTCTAAATAATCAAAGTTCATTATATACGAATTAATTCATTTGATTCGATTTCAATGCTTTTACGGTCGTTTGTTGTCGTTCGAATGTAAATAAAATCAAGGGACTATTGTTAATTCTTGTTTATTGAAGTTCCTTACGTTCGATTTGGTTGTTTTGAATCTTATAGAATGCGTTAAAGTTTACTCGTTCTCATTACAGTCAAATCAAGTCAATTAGATTGAGTTGTACACTATTCTAAATAATCAAATTTCGTTCTATCCGAATTAATTTATTCGATTCGATTTCAATGCTTTTAAGGTCGTTTGTTGTCGTTCGAATGTAAATAAAATCAAGGGATAGTTGTTAATTCTTGTTTATTGAAGTTCCTTACATCCGATTTTGGTTTTTTGAATTTATTAGAATGCTTTAAAGTTTACTCGTTCTAATTACAGTGAAATCAAGTCAATTAGATTGAGTTGTACACTATTCTAAATAATCAAAGTTCGTTCTATCCGACTGAATTCATTTGATTCGATTTCAATGCTTTTAGGGTCGTTCGTTGTCGTTCGAATGTAAATAAAATCAAGGGATTGTTGTTAATTATTTTTTATTGAAGTTCCTTACGTTCGATTTGGTTGTTTTGAATCTATTAGAATGCGTTAAAGTTTACTCGTTCTCATTACAGTCAAATCAACTCAATTAGATTGAGTTGTACACTATTCTAAATAATCAAAGTTTGTTCTATCCATATTAATTCATTTGATTCGATTTCAATGCTTTTAAGGTCGTTCGTTGTCGTTCGAATGTAAATAAAATCAAGGGATAGTTGTTAATTCTTGTTTATTGAAGTTCCTTACATCCGATCTGGGTTTTTTGAATTTATTAGAATGCGTTAAAGTTTACTCGTTCTCATTAGTTGTACACTATTCTAAATAATCAAAGTTCATTCTATCCGACTGAATTCATTCGATTCGATTTCAATGCTTTTAAGGTCGTTCGTTGTCGTTCGAATGTAAATAAAATCAAGGGATTGTTGTTAATTCTTGTTTATTGAAGTTCCTTACGTCCGATTCGGTTGTTTTAAATTTATTGGAATGCGTTAAAGTATACTCGTTCACATTACAGTCAAATTAAGTCAATTAGATTGAGTTGTACACTATTCTAAATAATCAAAGTTCATTCTATCCGACTGAATTCAGTTGATTCGATTCGAACGCCTTTAAGGTCATTTGTTGTCGTTCGTATGCAAACGAAATCAAGGGATTGTAGCTAGTTCTTATTTATTGAAGTTCCTTACGTCCGATTCGGTTGTTTTGAATATATTGGAATGCTTTAAAGTTTACTCGTTCACATTACAGTCAAATTAAGTCAATTAGATTGAGTAATACTCTATTCTAAATAATCAAAGTTCATTCTATCCGACTGAATTCAGTTGATTCGATTCGAACGCCTTTAAGGTCATTTGTTGTCGTTCCAATGCAAACAAAATAAAGGGATTGTTGTTAATTCTTTTTTATTGAAGTTCCTTACGTCCGATTCGGTTGCTTTAAATCTATTGGAATGCTTTAAAGTTTACTCGATCTCATTACAGTCAAATCAACTCAATTAGATTGAGTTGTACACTATTCTAAATAATCAAAGTTCATTCTATACGAATTAATTCATTTGATTCGATTTCAATGCTTTTACGGTCGTTTGTTGTCGTTCGAATGTAAATAAAATCAAGGGATAGTTGTTAATTCTTGTTTATTGAAGTTCCTTACATCCGATTTGGGTTTTTTAATTTATTAGAATGCGTTAAAGTTTACTCATTCACATTACAGTCAAATTAAGTCAATTAGATTGAGTACTACTCTATTCTAAATAATCAAAGTTCATTCTATCCGACTGAATTCAGTTGATTCGATTCGAACGCCTTTAAGGTCATTTGTTGTCGTTCCAATGCAAACAAAATAAAGGGATTGTTGTTAATTCTTTTTTATTGAAGTTCCTTACGTCCGATTCGGTTGCTTTAAATCTATTGGAATGCTTTAAAGTTTACTCGATCTCATTACAGTCAAATCAAGTCAATTAGATTGAGTTGTACACTATTCTAAATAATCAAATTTTGTTCTATCCGAATTAATTTATTCGATTCGATTTCAATGCTTTTAAGGTCGTTTGTTGTCGTTCGAATGTGAATAAAATCAAGGGATTGTTGTTAATTCTTGTTTATTGATGTTCCTTACGTTCGATTTGGTTGTTTTGAATCTATTAGAATGCGTTAAAGTTTACTCGTTCTCATTTCTGTAAAATCAAGTCAATTAGATTGAGTTGTACACTATTCTATATAATCAAAATTCATTCTATCCGACTGAATTCATTTGATTCGATTTCAATGCTTTTAAGGTCGTTCGTTGTCGTTCTAATGTAAATGAAATCAAGGGATTGTTGTTAATACTTTTTTATTGAAGTTCCTTACGTTCGATTTGGTTGTTTTGAATCTATTAGAATGCGTTAAAGTTTACTCGTTCTCATTACAGTCAATTCGACTCAATTAGATTGTGTTGTACACTATTCTAAATAATCAAAGTTCGTTCTATCCGACTGAATTCATTTGATTCGATTTCAATGCTTTTAAGGTCGTTCGTTGTCGTTCGAATGTAAATAAAATCAAGGGATTGTTGTTAATTCTTGTTTATTGAAGTTCCTTACGTTCGATTTGGTTGTTTTGAATCTTATAGAATGCGTTAAAGTTTACTCGTTCTCATTACAGTCAAATCAAGTCAATTAGATTGAGTTGTACACTATTCTAAATAATCAAATTTTGTTCTATCCGAATTAATTTATTCGATTCGATTTCAATGCTTTTAAGGTCGTTTGTTGTCGTTCGAATGTGAATAAAATCAAGGGATTGTTGTTAATTCTTGTTTATTGATCTTCCTTACGTTCGATTTGGTTGTTTTGAATCTATTAGAATGCGTTAAAGTTTACTCGTTCTCATTACTGTAAAATCAAGTCAATTAGATTGAGTTGTACACTATTCTAAATAATCAAAATTCATTCTATCCGACTGAATTCATTTGATTCGATTTCAATGCTTTTAAGGTAGTTCGTTGTCGTTCTAATGTAAATGAAATCAAGGGATTGTTGTTAATACTTTTTTATTGAAGTTCCTTACGTTCGATTTGGTTGTTTTGAATCTATTAGAATGCGTTAAAGTTTACTCGTTCTCATTACAGTCAATTCGACTCAATTAGATTGAGTTGTACACTATTCTAAATAATCAAAGTTCGCTATCCGAATTAATTCAATTGATTCGATTTCAATGCTTTTAAGGTCGTTCGTTGTCGTTCGAATGTAAATAAAATCAAGGGATAGTTGTTAATTCTTGTTTATTGAAGTTCCTTACATCCGATCTGGGTTTTTTGAATTTATTAGAATGCGTTAAAGTTTAGTCGTTCTCATTACTGTAATATCAGGTCAATTAGATTGAGTTGTACACTATTCTAAATAATCAAAGTTCATTCTATCCGACTGAATTCATTCGATTCGATTTCAATGCTTTTAAGGTCGTTCGTTGTCGTTCGAATGTAAATAAAATCTAGGGATTGTTGTTAATTCTTGTTTATTGAAGTTCCTTACGTCCGATTTGGTTGCTTTGAATCTAATGGAATGCGTTAAAGTTTACACATTCACATTACAGTCAAATTAAGTCAATTAGATTGAGTACTACTCTATTCTAAATAATCAAAGTTCATTCTATCCGACTGAATTCAGTTGATTCGATTCGAACGCCTTTAAGGTCATTTGTTGTCGTTCCAATGCAAACAAAATAAAGGGATTGTTGTTAATTCTTTTTTATTGAAGTTCCTTACGTCCGATTCGGTTGCTTTAAATCTATTGGAATGCTTTAAAGTTTACTCGATCTCATTACAGTCAAATTAAGTCAATTAGATTGAGTTGTACACTATTCTAAATAATCAAAGTTCATTCTATACGAATTAATTCATTTGATTCGATTTCAATGCTTTTACGGTCGTTTGTTGTCGTTCGAATGTAAATAAAATCAAGGGATAGTTGTTAATTCTTGTTTATTGAAGTTCCTTACATCCGATTTTGGTTTTTTGAATTTATTAGAATGCTTTAAAGTTTACTCGTTCTAATTACAGTGAAATCAAGTCAATTAGATTGAGTTGTACACTATTCTAAATAATCAAAGTTCATTCTATCCGACTGAATTCATTTGATTCGATTTCAATGCTTTTAAGGTCGTTCGTTGTCGTTCGAATGCGAATAAAATCAAGGGACTGTTGTTAATTCTTGTTTATTGAAGTTCCTTACGTTCGATTTGGTTGTTTTGAATCTTATAGAATGCGTTAAAGTTTACTCGTTCTCATTACAGTCAAATCAAGTCAATTAGATTGAGTTGTACACTATTCTAAAAAATCAAATTTCGTTCTATCCGAATTAATTTATTCGATTCGATTTCAATGCTTTTAAGGTCGTTTGTTGTCGTTCGAATGTAAATAAAATCAAGGGATAGTTGTTAATTCTTGTTTATTGAAGTTCCTTACATCCGATTTTGGTTTTTTGAATTTATTAGAATGCTTTAAAGTTTACTTGTTCTAATTACAGTGAAATCAAGTCAATTAGATTGAGTTGTACACTATTCTAAAAAATCAAATTTCGTTCTATCCGAATTAATTTATCCGATTCGATTTCAATGCTTTTAAGGTCGTTTGTTGTCGTTCGTATGCAAACGAAATCAAGGGATTGTTGTTAGTTCTTATTTATTGAAGTTCCTTACGTCCGATTCGGTTGCTTTGAATCTAATGGAATGCGTTAAAGTTTACTCGTTCACATTACAGTCAAATTAAGTCAATTAGATTGAGTACTACTCTATTCTAAATAATCAAAGTTCATTCTATCCGACTGAATTCAGTTGATTCGATTCGAACGCCTTTAAGGTCATTTGTTGTCGTTCCAATGCAAACAAAATAAAGGGATTGTTGTTAATTCTTTTTTATTGAAGTTCCTTACGTCCGATTCGGTTGCTTTAAATCTATTGGAATGCTTTAAAGTTTACTCCATCTCATTACAGTCAAATTAAGTCAATTAGATTGAGTTGTACACTATTCTAAATAATCAAAGTTCATTATATACGAATTAATTCATTTGATTCGATTTCAATGCTTTTACGGTCGTTTGTTGTCGTTCGAATGTAAATAAAATCAAGGGACTGTTGTTAATTCTTGTTTATTGAAGTTCCTTACGTTCGATTTGGTTGTTTTGAATCTTATAGAATGCGTTAAAGTTTACTCGTTCTCATTACAGTCAAATCAAGTCAATTAGATTGAGTTGTACACTATTCTAAATAATCAAATTTCGTTCTATCCGAATTAATTTATTCGATTCGATTTCAATGCTTTTAAGGTCGTTTGTTGTCGTTCGAATGTAAATAAAATCAAGGGATAGTTGTTAATTCTTGTTTATTGAAGTTCCTTACATCCGATTTTGGTTTTTTGAATTTATTAGAATGCTTTAAAGTTTACTCGTTCTAATTACAGTGAAATCAAGTCAATTAGATTGAGTTGTACACTATTCTAAATAATCAAAGTTCATTCTATCCGACTGAATTCATTTGATTCGATTTCAATGCTTTTAAGGTCGTTCGTTGTCGTTCGAATGTGGATCAAAATCAAGGGATTGTTGTTAATTCTTGTTTATTGAAGTTCCTTACGTTCGATTTGGTTGTTTTGAATCTATTAGAATGCGTTAAAGTTTACTCGTTCTCATTACAGTCAAATCGACTCAATTAGATTGAGTTGTACACTATTCTAAATAATCAAAGTTCGTTCTATCCGACTGAATTCATTTGATTCGATTTCAATGCTTTTAAGGTCGTTCGTTGTCGTTCGAATGTAAATAAAATCAAGGGATTGTTGTTAATTATTTTTTATTGAAGTTCCTTACGTTCGATTTGGTTGTTTTGAATCTATTAGAATGCGTTAAAGTTTACTCGTTCTCATTACAGTCAAATCAAATCAATTAGATTGAGTTGTACACTATTCTAAATAATCAAAGTTCGTTCTATCCGAATTAATTCATTTGATTCGATTTCAATGCTTTTAAGGTCGTTCGTTGTCGTTCGAATGTAAATAAAATCAAGGGATAGTTGTTAATTCTTGTTTATTGAAGTTCCTTACATCCGATCTGGGTTTTTCTAATTTATTAGAATGCGTTAAAGTTTACTCGTTCTCATTACTGTAATATCAAGTCAATTAGATTGAGTTGTACACTATTCTAAATAAACAAAGTTCATTCTATCCGACTGAATTCATTCGATTCGATTTCAATGCTTTTAAGGTCGTTCGTTGTCGATCGAATGTAAATAAAATCATGGGATTGTTGTTAATTCTTGTTTATTGAAGTTCCTTACGTCCGATTCGGTAGTTTTCAATTTATTGGAATGCGTTAAAGTATACTCGTTCACATTACAGTCAAATTAAGTCAATTAGATTGAGTTGTACACTATTCTAAATAATCAAAGTTCATTCTATCCGACTGAATTCAGTTGATTCGATTCGAACGCCTTTAAGGTCATTTGTTGTCGTTCGTATGCAAACGAAATCAAGGGATTGTAGCTAGTTCTTATTTATTGAAGTTCCTTACGTCCGATTCGGTTGTTTTGAATATATTGGAATGCGTTAAAGTTTACTCGTTCACATTACAGTCAAATTAAGTCAATTAGATTGAGTAATACTCTATTCTAAATAATCAAAGTTCATTCTATCCGACTGAATTCAGTTGATTCGTTTCGAACGCCTTTAAGGTCATTTGTTGACGTTCCAATGCAAACAAAATAAAGGGATTGTTGTTAATTCTTTTTTATTGAAGTTCCTTACGTCCGATTCGGTTGCTTTAAATCTATTGGAATGCTTTAAAGTTTACTCGTTCTCATTACAGTCAAATTAAGTCAATTAGATTGAGTTGTACACTATTCTAAATAATCAAAGTTCATTCTATACGAATTAATTCATTTGATTCGATTTCAATGCTTTTAAGGTCTTTTGTTGTCGTTCCAATGTAAATAAAATCAAGGGATAGTTGTTAATTCTTGTTTATTGAAGTTCCTTACATCCGATTTGGGTTTTTTAATTTATTAGAATGCGTTAAAGTTTACTCGTTCTCATTACTGTAAAATCAAGTCAATTAGATTGAGTTGTACACTATTCTAAATAATCAAAATTCATTCTATCCGACTGAATTAATTTGATTCGATTTCACTGCTTTTAAGGTCGTTCGTTGTCGTTTGAATGTAAATAAAATCAAGGGACTGTTGTTAATTCTTGTTTATTGAAGTTCCTTACGTTCGATTTGGTTGTTTTGAATCTTATAGAATGCGTTAAAGTTTACTCGTTCTCATTACAGTCAAATCAAGTCAATTAGATTGAGTTGTACACTATTCTAAATAATCAAAATTCGTTCTATCCGAATTAATTTATTCGATTCGATTTCAATGCTTTTATGGTCGTTTGTTGTCGTTCGAATGTAAATAAAATCAAGGGATAGTTGTTAATTCTTATTTATTGAAGTTCCTTACATCCGATTTGGGTTTTTTGAATTTATTAGAATGCTTTAAAGTTTACTCGTTCTAATTACAGTGAAATCAAGTCAATTAGATTGAGTTGTACACTATTCTAAATAATCAAAGTTCATTCTATCCGACTGAATTCATTTGATTCGATTTCAATGCTTTTAAGGTCGTTCGTTGTCGTTCGAATGTGAATAAAATCAAGGGATTGTTGTTAATTCTTGTTTATTGATGTTCCTTACGTTCGATTTGGTTGTTTTGAATCTATTAGAATGCGTTAAAGTTTACTCGTTCTCATTACTGTAAAATCAAGTCAATTAGATTGAGTTGTACACTATTCTAAATAATCAAAATTCATTCTATCCGACTGAATTCATTTGATTCGATTTCAATGCTTTTAAGGTCGTTCGTTGTCGTTCTAATGTAAATAAAATCAAGGGATTGTTGTTAATTCTTTTTTATTGAAGTTCCTTTCGTTCGATTTGGTTGTTTTGAATCTATTGGAATGCGTTAAAGTTTACTCGTTCTCATTACAGTCAAATCGACTCAATTAGATTGAGTTGTACACTATTCTAAATAATCAAAGTTCGTTCTATCCGACTGAATTCATTTGATTCGATTTCAATGCTTTTAAGGTCGTTCGTTGTCGTTCGAATGTAAATAAAATCAAGGGATTGTTGTTAATTCTTTTTTATTGAAGTTCCTTACGTTCGATTTGGTTGTTTTGAATCTATTAGAATGCGTTAAAGTTTACTCGTTCTCATTACAGTCAAATCAACTCAATTAGATTTAGTTGTACACTATTCTAAATAATCAAAGTTCGTTCTATCCGAATTAATTCATTTGATTCGATTTCAATGCTTTTAAGGTCGTTTGTTGTCGTTCGAATGTAAATAAAATCAAGGGATAGTTGTTAATTCTTGTTTATTGAAGTTCCTTATATCCGATCTGGGTTTTTTGAATTTATTAGAATGCGTTAAAGTTTACTCGTTCTCATTACTGTAATATCAAGTCAATTAGATTGAGTTGTACACTATTCTAAATAATCAAAGTTCATTCTATCCGACTGAATTCATTCGATTCGATTTCAATGCTTTTAAGGTCGTTCGTTGTCGTTCGAATGTAAATAAAATCTAGGGATTGTTGTTAATTCTTGTTTATTGAAGTTCCTTACGTCCGATTTGGTTGCTTTGAATCTAATGGAATGCGTTAAAGTTTACACATTCACATTACAGTCAAATTAAGTCAATTAGATTGAGTACTACTCTATTCTAAATAATCAAAGTTCATTCTATCCGACTGAATTCAGTTGATTCGATTCGAACGCCTTTAAGGTCATTTGTTGTCGTTCCAATGCAAACAAAATAAAGGGATTGTTGTTAATTCTTTTTTATTGAAGTTCCTTACGTCCGATTCGGTTGCTTTAAATCTATTGGAATGCTTTAAAGTTTACTCGATCTCATTACAGTCAAATTAAGTCAATTAGATTGAGTTGTACACTATTCTAAATAATCAAAGTTCATTCTATACGAATTAATTCATTTGATTCGATTTCAATGCTTTTACGGTCGTTTGTTGTCGTTCGAATGTAAATAAAATCAAGGGATAGTTGTTAATTCTTGTTTATTGAAGTTCCTTACATCCGATTTTGGTTTTTTGAATTTATTAGAATGCTTTAAAGTTTACTCGTTCTAATTACAGTGAAATCAAGTCAATTAGATTGAGTTGTACACTATTCTAAATAATCAAAGTTCATTCTATCCGACTGAATTCATTTGATTCGATTTCAATGCTTTTAAGGTCGTTCGTTGTCGTTCGAATGCGAATAAAATCAAGGGACTGTTGTTAATTCTTGTTTATTGAAGTTCCTTACGTTCGATTTGGTTGTTTTGAATCTTATAGAATGCGTTAAAGTTTACTCGTTCTCATTACAGTCAAATCAAGTCAATTAGATTGAGTTGTACACTATTCTAAAAAATCAAATTTCGTTCTATCCGAATTAATTTATTCGATTCGATTTCAATGCTTTTAAGGTCGTTTGTTGTCGTTCGAATGTAAATAAAATCAAGGGATAGTTGTTAATTCTTGTTTATTGAAGTTCCTTACATCCGATTTTGGTTTTTTGAATTTATTAGAATGCTTTAAAGTTTACTTGTTCTAATTACAGTGAAATCAAGTCAATTAGATTGAGTTGTACACTATTCTAAAAAATCAAATTTCGTTCTATCCGAATTAATTTATCCGATTCGATTTCAATGCTTTTAAGGTCGTTTGTTGTCGTTCGTATGCAAACGAAATCAAGGGATTGTTGTTAGTTCTTATTTATTGAAGTTCCTTACGTCCGATTCGGTTGCTTTGAATCTAATGGAATGCGTTAAAGTTTACTCGTTCACATTACAGTCAAATTAAGTCAATTAGATTGAGTACTACTCTATTCTAAATAATCAAAGTTCATTCTATCCGACTGAATTCAGTTGATTCGATTCGAACGCCTTTAAGGTCATTTGTTGTCGTTCCAATGCAAACAAAATAAAGGGATTGTTGTTAATTCTTTTTTATTGAAGTTCCTTACGTCCGATTCGGTTGCTTTAAATCTATTGGAATGCTTTAAAGTTTACTCCATCTCATTACAGTCAAATTAAGTCAATTAGATTGAGTTGTACACTATTCTAAATAATCAAAGTTCATTATATACGAATTAATTCATTTGATTCGATTTCAATGCTTTTACGGTCGTTTGTTGTCGTTCGAATGTAAATAAAATCAAGGGACTGTTGTTAATTCTTGTTTATTGAAGTTCCTTACGTTCGATTTGGTTGTTTTGAATCTTATAGAATGCGTTAAAGTTTACTCGTTCTCATTACAGTCAAATCAAGTCAATTAGATTGAGTTGTACACTATTCTAAATAATCAAATTTCGTTCTATCCGAATTAATTTATTCGATTCGATTTCAATGCTTTTAAGGTCGTTTGTTGTCGTTCGAATGTAAATAAAATCAAGGGATAGTTGTTAATTCTTGTTTATTGAAGTTCCTTACATCCGATTTTGGTTTTTTGAATTTATTAGAATGCTTTAAAGTTTACTCGTTCTAATTACAGTGAAATCAAGTCAATTAGATTGAGTTGTACACTATTCTAAATAATCAAAGTTCATTCTATCCGACTGAATTCATTTGATTCGATTTCAATGCTTTTAAGGTCGTTCGTTGTCGTTCGAATGTGGATCAAAATCAAGGGATTGTTGTTAATTCTTGTTTATTGAAGTTCCTTACGTTCGATTTGGTTGTTTTGAATCTATTAGAATGCGTTAAAGTTTACTCGTTCTCATTACAGTCAAATCGACTCAATTAGATTGAGTTGTACACTATTCTAAATAATCAAAGTTCGTTCTATCCGACTGAATTCATTTGATTCGATTTCAATGCTTTTAAGGTCGTTCGTTGTCGTTCGAATGTAAATAAAATCAAGGGATTGTTGTTAATTATTTTTTATTGAAGTTCCTTACGTTCGATTTGGTTGTTTTGAATCTATTAGAATGCGTTAAAGTTTACTCGTTCTCATTACAGTCAAATCAAATCAATTAGATTGAGTTGTACACTATTCTAAATAATCAAAGTTCGTTCTATCCGAATTAATTCATTTGATTCGATTTCAATGCTTTTAAGGTCGTTCGTTGTCGTTCGAATGTAAATAAAATCAAGGGATAGTTGTTAATTCTTGTTTATTGAAGTTCCTTACATCCGATCTGGGTTTTTCTAATTTATTAGAATGCGTTAAAGTTTACTCGTTCTCATTACTGTAATATCAAGTCAATTAGATTGAGTTGTACACTATTCTAAATAAACAAAGTTCATTCTATCCGACTGAATTCATTCGATTCGATTTCAATGCTTTTAAGGTCGTTCGTTGTCGATCGAATGTAAATAAAATCATGGGATTGTTGTTAATTCTTGTTTATTGAAGTTCCTTACGTCCGATTCGGTAGTTTTCAATTTATTGGAATGCGTTAAAGTATACTCGTTCACATTACAGTCAAATTAAGTCAATTAGATTGAGTTGTACACTATTCTAAATAATCAAAGTTCATTCTATCCGACTGAATTCAGTTGATTCGATTCGAACGCCTTTAAGGTCATTTGTTGTCGTTCGTATGCAAACGAAATCAAGGGATTGTAGCTAGTTCTTATTTATTGAAGTTCCTTACGTCCGATTCGGTTGTTTTGAATATATTGGAATGCGTTAAAGTTTACTCGTTCACATTACAGTCAAATTAAGTCAATTAGATTGAGTAATACTCTATTCTAAATAATCAAAGTTCATTCTATCCGACTGAATTCAGTTGATTCGTTTCGAACGCCTTTAAGGTCATTTGTTGACGTTCCAATGCAAACAAAATAAAGGGATTGTTGTTAATTCTTTTTTATTGAAGTTCCTTACGTCCGATTCGGTTGCTTTAAATCTATTGGAATGCTTTAAAGTTTACTCGTTCTCATTACAGTCAAATTAAGTCAATTAGATTGAGTTGTACACTATTCTAAATAATCAAAGTTCATTCTATACGAATTAATTCATTTGATTCGATTTCAATGCTTTTAAGGTCTTTTGTTGTCGTTCCAATGTAAATAAAATCAAGGGATAGTTGTTAATTCTTGTTTATTGAAGTTCCTTACATCCGATTTGGGTTTTTTAATTTATTAGAATGCGTTAAAGTTTACTCGTTCTCATTACTGTAAAATCAAGTCAATTAGATTGAGTTGTACACTATTCTAAATAATGAAAATTCATTCTATCCGACTGAATTAATTTGATTCGATTTCACTGCTTTTAAGGTCGTTCGTTGTCGTTTGAATGTAAATAAAATCAAGGGACTGTTGTTAATTCTTGTTTATTGAAGTTCCTTACGTTCGATTTGGTTGTTTTGAATCTTATAGAATGCGTTAAAGTTTACTCGTTCTCATTACAGTCAAATCAAGTCAATTAGATTGAGTTGTACACTATTCTAAATAATCAAAATTCGTTCTATCCGAATTAATTTATTCGATTCGATTTCAATGCTTTTATGGTCGTTTGTTGTCGTTCGAATGTAAATAAAATCAAGGGATAGTTGTTAATTCTTATTTATTGAAGTTCCTTACATCCGATTTGGGTTTTTTGAATTTATTAGAATGCTTTAAAGTTTACTCGTTCTAATTACAGTGAAATCAAGTCAATTAGATTGAGTTGTACACTATTCTAAATAATCAAAGTTCATTCTATCCGACTGAATTCATTTGATTCGATTTCAATGCTTTTAAGGTCGTTCGTTGTCGTTCGAATGTGAATAAAATCAAGGGATTGTTGTTAATTCTTGTTTATTGATGTTCCTTACGTTCGATTTGGTTGTTTTGAATCTATTAGAATGCGTTAAAGTTTACTCGTTCTCATTACTGTAAAATCAAGTCAATTAGATTGAGTTGTACACTATTCTAAATAATCAAAATTCATTCTATCCGACTGAATTCATTTGATTCGATTTCAATGCTTTTAAGGTCGTTCGTTGTCGTTCTAATGTAAATAAAATCAAGGGATTGTTGTTAATTCTTTTTTATTGAAGTTCCTTTCGTTCGATTTGGTTGTTTTGAATCTATTGGAATGCGTTAAAGTTTACTCGTTCTCATTACAGTCAAATCGACTCAATTAGATTGAGTTGTACACTATTCTAAATAATCAAAGTTCGTTCTATCCGACTGAATTCATTTGATTCGATTTCAATGCTTTTAAGGTCGTTCGTTGTCGTTCGAATGTAAATAAAATCAAGGGATTGTTGTTAATTCTTTTTTATTGAAGTTCCTTACGTTCGATTTGGTTGTTTTGAATCTATTAGAATGCGTTAAAGTTTACTCGTTCTCATTACAGTCAAATCAACTCAATTAGATTTAGTTGTACACTATTCTAAATAATCAAAGTTCGTTCTATCCGAATTAATTCATTTGATTCGATTTCAATGCTTTTAAGGTCGTTTGTTGTCGTTCGAATGTAAATAAAATCAAGGGATAGTTGTTAATTCTTGTTTATTGAAGTTCCTTATATCCGATCTGGGTTTTTTGAATTTATTAGAATGCGTTAAAGTTTACTCGTTCTCATTACTGTAATATCAAGTCAATTAGATTGAGTTGTACACTATTCTAAATAATCAAAGTTCATTCTATCCGACTGAATTCATTCGATTCGATTTCAATGCTTTTAAGGTCGTTCGTTGTCGTTCGAATGTAAATAAAATCAAGGGATTATTGTTAATTCTTGTTTATTGAAGTTCCTTACGTCCGATTCGGTTGTTTTAAATTTATTGGAATGCGTTAAAGTATACTCGTTCACATTACAGTCAAATTAAGTCAATTAGATTGAGTTGTACACTATTCTAAATAATCAAAGTTCATTCTATCCGACTGAATTCAGTTGATTCGATTCGAACGCCTTTAAGGTCATTTGTTGTCGTTCGTATGCAAACGAAATCAAGGGATTGTTGTTAGTTCTTATTTATTGAAGTTCCTTACGTCCGATTCTGTTGTTTTGAATATATTGGAATGCGTTAAAATTTACTCGTTCACATTACAGTCAAATTAAGTCAATTAGATTGAGTAATACTCTATTCTAAATAATCAAAGTTCATTCTATCCGACTGAATTCAGTTGACTCGATTCGAACGCCTTTAAGGTCATTTGTTGTCGTTCCAATGCAAACAAAATAAAGGGATTGTTGTTAATTCTTTTTTATTGAAGTTCCTTACATCCGATTCGGTTGCTTTAAATCTATTGGAATGCTTTAAAGTTTACTCGATCTCATTACAGTCAAATTAAGTCAATTAGATTGAGTTGTACACTATTCTAAATAATCAAAGTTCATTCTATACGAATTAATTCATTTGATTCGATTTCAATGCTTTTAAGGTTGTTTGTTGTCGTTCGAATGTAAATAAAATCAAGGGATAGTTGTTAATTCTTGTTTATTGAAGTTCCTTACATCCGATTTGGGTTTTTTAATTTATTAGAATGCGTTAAAGTTTACTCGTTCTCATTACTGTAAAATCAAGTCAATTAGATTGAGTTGTACACTATTCTAAATAATCAAAATTCATTCTATCCGACTGAATTCATTCGTTTCGATTTCACTGCTTTTAAGGTCGTTTGTTGTCGTTCGAATGTAAATAAAATCAAGGGATTGTTGTTAATTCTTGTTTATTGAAGTTCCTTACATCCGATTTGGGTTTTTTGAATTTATTAGAATGCATTAAAATTTACTCGTTCTGATTACTGTGAAATCAAGTCAATTAGATTGAGTTGTACACTATTCTAAATAATCAAAGTTCATTCTATCCGACTGAATTCAGTTGATTTGATTTGAAAGCCTTTAAGGTCATTTGTTGTCGTTCGTATGCAAACGAAATCAAGGGATTGTTGTTAGTTCTTATTTATTGAAGTTCCTTACGTCCGATTCGGTTGTTTTGAATCTATTGGAATGCGTTAAAGTTTACTCGTTCACATTACAGTCAAATTAAGTCAATTAGATTGAGTAATACTCTATTCTAAATAATCAAAGTTCATTCTATCCGACTGAATTCAGTTGATTCGATTCGAACGCCTTTAAGGTCATTTGTTGTCGTTCGTATGCAAACGAAATCAAGGGATTGTTGTTAGTTCTTATTTATTAAAGTTCCTTATGTCCAATTCGGTTGCTTTGAATCTATTGGAATGCTTTAAAGTTTACTCGTTCTCATTACAGTCAAATTAAGTCAATTAGATTGAGTTGTACACTATTCTAAATAATCAAAGTTCATTCTATCCGACTGAATTCATTTGATTCGATTTCAATGCTTTTAAGGTCGTTCGTTGTCGTTCGAATGTAAATAAAATCAAGGGATTGTTGTTAATTCTTGTTTATTGAAGTTCCTTACATCCGATTTGGGTTTTTTGAATTTATTAGAATGCGTTAAAATTTACTCGTTCTCATTACTGTAAAATCAAGTCAATTAGATTGAGTTGTACACTATTCTAAATAATCAAAATTCATTCTATCCGACTGAATTCATTTGATTCGATTTCAATGGTTTTAAGGTCGTTCGTTGTCGTTCGAAAGTAAATAAAATCAAGGGATTGTTGTTAATTCTTGTTTATTGAAGTTCCTTACGTTCGGTTTGGTTGTTTTGAATCTATTAGAATGCGTTAAAGTTTACTCGTTCTCATTACAGTCAAATCAACTCAATTAGATTGAGTTGTACACTATTCTAAATAATCAAAGTTCGTTCTATCCGAATAAATTCATTTGATTCGATTTCAATGCTTTCAAGGTCGTTTGTTGTCGTTCGAATGTAAATAAAATCAATGGATAGTTGTTAATTCTTGTTTATTGAAGTTCCTTACATCCGATTTGGGTTTTTTTAATTTGTTAGAATGCGTTAAAGTTTACTCGTTCTCATTACTTTAAAATCAAGTCAATTAGATTGAGTTGTACACTATTCTAAATAATCAAAGTTCATTCTATCCGACTGAATTCATTTGATTCGATTTCAATGCTTTTAAGGCCGTTCGTTGTCGTTCGAATGTAAATAAAATCAAGGGATTGTTCTTAATTCTTGTTTATTGAAGTTCCTTACGTTCGATTTGGTTGTTTTGAATCTATTAGAATGCGTTAAAGTTTAATCATTCACATTATAGTAAAATCAAGTCAATTAGATAGAGTTGTACACTATTCTTGTGGCGCCCCGAACCGAGACGTCACTTCCTTACCTCAAGATCTATCGATTGGTAAATGTGAATCAGGATTGTTGCCCTGATCACGCGGCGGGTTTTTAATTGGAATACGTCCAAATTTTTTTCGATTATTCATCTGTCATCATTCATAATCTTGACATGACAATCATCACACATTGTGACATTTCACTTGTAATAAATTCATCATTTCATTCATAGCACCTTTATATGCCTGTCGTTATACACTGAATCATTGAATAAATCATACTTTCATACATTCAGTCATTAATTCACATGGAACTTAGAACTCTAGCTAAGTTCGGATATACATAAACACCTAGTATCTTTTCATGCCTTCCTGCCGTGAAAGTTTCCTTAACTTAGGCATCATAATTTACATTCATACATTCAACCATTCAACCATTGAATCATTTTTAGAACTTAATATTCTCATTAAGTTCACATACACATTAGCTTACCTTAGCATATTTATGCTTTTTCATTCCTCATAGCCTTCAAGGCTATCATCATGTACCTTCCTCCACGTCTGAGGTTCGCAACCTTCTGAGTCTCCTCAGTACCTGTCTAAGGGTTTGGAAAACAAAACGTGAGTGACAACTCAGTAAGCAAGCATTTTAGGGCAAGGCTTCTTGAAAACCTTTTTCATAAACATTGGGAATACCTTGTTCCTGAGGACATGCGTATGTCCTAAAATACCATCATGAAATCCTTTATTATAAGGACAATTTCAAGTCCTTGAATGCTTTCATAAAGCATTCATTCTTAAAATCATTTACAAGCCGCGCCTGGGCTTGTTTAGGCAAAACATATACATTTTACCTTTAATGATGAGTTTCCATTAATCTTATATGAACATTCTCAATGTTCATAGCCATTACATGAAATCATTCGGTTGCCAGTGGACATTTTTCGTCCAAAACAACATAAATACTTAGGCAACGGAGACATCTCATGTCTCAAAACATCATTAACATAAACCATCATAAAATTCCTTAGCCAAGAGACATTTTATGTCTCAAAACATCATTAACATAAGCCCTCATAAAATCCTTTAGCCAAGAGACATTTCATGTCTCAAAACATCATTCACATAAGCCATCATAAAACCAAGAGACATTTCATGTCTCAAAACATCATTCACATAAGCCATCATAAAATCAAGAGACATTTCATGTCTCAAAACATCATTTACATAACCTTATTGGCAATGGACATTCATATGTCCTTAAACATCAATCACATAAGCCTTTCTCGGCAAAGGACATTCTTATGTCCAAAAACATTATTTATTTAGGCTTTCTTACAAATGAACATAAATCCTTTTCATAATTTCTCGTCTTGGGGCTTGTTTATAGCAAACAAGGAAAACCATTTTCATGAATGCATTTGCATAAACACATTTTCTTTAATTCTTGTTATTTACACTTTTGTGTAAAACCCCCTTTCTTTTAGGGTAACCATTTCATAAAAATCCCTTTAGGATACTTTCATAAAATCATATTTCGATTTCAATGCTTTTAAGGTCGTTGGTTGTCGTTCGAATGTAAATAAAATCAAGGGATAGTTGTTAATTCTTGTTTATTGAAGTTCCTTACATCCGATTTGGGTTTTTTGAATTTATTAAAATGCGTTAAAGTTTACTCGTTCTAATTACAGTCAAATTAAGTCAATTAGATTGAGTTGTACACTATTCTAAATAATCAAAGTTCGTTCTATCCGAATTAATTCATTTGATTCGATTTCAATGCTTTTAAGGTCGTTCGTTGTCGTTCGAATGTAAATAAAATCAAGGGATAGTTGTTAATTCTTGTTTATTGAAGTTCCTTACATCCGATATGGGTTTTTTAAATTTATTAGAATGCGTTAAAGTTTACTCGTTCTAATTACAGTCAAATCAAGTCAATTAGATTGAGTTGTACACTATTCTAAATAATCAAAGTTCGTTCTATCCGAATTAATTCATTTGATTCGATTTCAATGCTTTTAAGGTCGTTCGTTGTCGTTCGAATGTAAATAAAATCAAGGGATAGTTGTTAATTCTTGTTTATTGAAGTTCCTTACATCCGATCTGGGTTTTTTGAATTTATTAGAATGCGTTAAAGTTTACTCGTTCTAATTACAGTCAAATCAAGTCAATTAGATTGAGTTGTACACTATTCTAAATAATCAAAGTTCATTCTGTCGGACTGAATTCATTTGATTCGATTTCAATGCTTTTAAGGCCGTTCGTTGTCGTTCGAATGTAAATAAAATCAAGGGATTGTTCTTAATTCTTGTTTATTGAAGTTCCTTACGTTCGATTTGGTTGTTTTGAATCTATTAGAATGCGTTACAGTTTACTCGTTCACATTATAGTAAATTCAAGTCGATTAGATAGAGTTGTACACTATTCTAAATAATCAAAGTTCATTCTTTCCAACTCAATTCATTTGATTCGATTTGAATGCCTTTAACGTCATCCGTTGTCGTTCGTATGCAAACGAAATCATGGGATTGTTGTTAGTTCTTATTTGTTGAAGTTCCTTACGTCCGATTCGGTTGTTTTGAATCTACTGGAATGCGTTAAAGTTTACTCGTTCACATTACAGTCAAATTAAGTCAATTAGATTGAGTAATACACTATTCTAAATAATCAAAGTTCATTCTATCCGACTGAATTCAGTTGATTCGATTCGAACGCCTTTAAGATCATTTGTTGTCGTTCAAATGCAAACAAAATAAAAGGATTGTTGTTAATTCTTATTTATTGAAGTTCCTTACGTCCGATTCGGTTGCTTTAAATCTATTGGAATGCTTTAAAGTTTACTCGATCTCATTACAGTCAAATTAAGTCAATTAGATTGAGTAGTACACTATTCTAAATAATCAAAGTTCATTCTATACGAATTAATTCATTTGATTCGATTTTAATGCTTTTAAGGTCGTTTGTTGTCGTTCGAATGTAAATAAAATCAAGGGATAGTTGTTAATTCTTGTTTATTGAAGTTCCTTACTTCCGATTTGGGTTTTTTAATTTATTAGAATGCGTTAAAGTTTACTCGTTCTCATTACTGTAAAATCAAGTCAATTAGATTGAGTTGTACACTATTCTAAATAATCAAAATTCATTCTATCCGACTGAATTGATTTGATTCGATTTCAATACTTTTAAGGTCGTTCGTTGTCATTCGAATGTAAATAAAATCAAGGGATTGTTGTTAATTCTTTTTTATTGAAGTTCCTTACATCCGATTTGGGTTTTTTGAATTTATTAGAATGCGTTAAAATTTACTCGTTCTCATCACTGTAAAATCAAGTCAATTAGATTGAGTTGTACACTATTCTAAATAATCAAAGTTCATTCTATCCGACTGAATTCATTTGATTCGATTTCAATGGTTTCAAGGTCGTTCGTTGTCGTTCGAAAGTAAATAAAATCAAGGGATTGTTGTTAATTCTTGTTTATTGAAGTTCCTTACATCCGATTTGGGTTTTTTGAATTTATTAGAATGCGTTAAAGTTTACTCGTTCTAATTACAGTCAAATCAAGTCAATTAGATTGAGTTGTACACTATTCTAAATAATCAAAGTTCATTCTATCGGACTGAATTCATTTGATTCGATTTTAATGCTTTTAAGGCCGTTCGTTGTCGTTCGAATGTAAATAAAATCAAGGGATTGTTCTTAATTCTTGTTTATTGAAGTTCCTTACGTTCGATTTGGTTATTTTGAATCTATTAGAATGCGTTATAGTTTACTCATTCACATTATAGTAAAATCAAGTCGATTAGATAGAGTTGTACACTATTCTAAATAATCAAAGTTCATTCTTTCCAACTCAATTCATTTGATTCGATTTGAATGCCTTTAACGTCATCCGTTGTCGTTCGTATGCAAACGAAATCATGGGATTGTTGTTAGTTCTTATTTGTTGAAGTTCCTTACGTCCGATTCGGTTATTTTGAATCTATTGGAATGCGTTAAAGTTTACTCGTTCACATTACAGTCAAATTAAGTCAATTAGATTGAGTAATACACTATTCTAAATAATCAAAGTTCATTCTATCCGACTGAATTCAGTTGATTCGATTCGAACGCCTTTAAGGTCATTTGTTGTCGTTCAAATGCAAACAAAATAAAAGGATTGTTGTTAATTCTTATTTATTGAAGTTCCTTACGTCCGATTCGGTTGCTTTAAATCTATTGGAATGCTTTAAAGTATACTCGTTCTCATTACAGTCAAATTAAGTCAATTAGATTGAGTTGTACACTATTCTAAATAATCAAAGTTCCTTCTATACGAATTAATTCATTTGATTCGATTTCAATGCTTTTAAGGTCGTTTGTTGTCGTTCGAATGTAAATAAAATCAAGGGATAGTTGTTAATTCTTGTTTATTGAAGTTCCTTTCATCCGATTTGGGTTTTTTAATTTATTAGAATGCGTTAAAGTTTATTCGTTCTCATTACTGTAAAATCAAGTCAATTAGATTGAGTTGTACACTATTCTAAATAATCAAAATTCATTCTATCCGACTGAATTGATTTGATTCGATTTCAATGCTTTTAAGGTCGTTCGTTGTCGTTCGAATGTAAATAAAATCAAGGGATTGTTGTTAATTCATTTTTATTGAAGTTCCATACGTTCGATTTGGTTGTTTTGAATCTATTAGAATGCATTAACGTTTACTCGTTCTCATGATAGTCAAATCAAGTCAATTAGATTGAGTTGTACACAATTCTAAATAATCAAAGTTCGTTCTATTCGAATTAATTCATTTGATTCGATTTCAATGCTTTTAAGGTCGTTGGTTGTCGTTCGAATGTAAATAAAATCAAGGGATAGTTGTTAATTCTTGTTTATTGAAGTTCCTTACATCCGATTTGGGTTTTTTGAATTTATTAAAATGCGTTAAAGTTTACTCGTTCTAATTACAGTCAAATTAAGTCAATTAGATCGAGTTGTACACTATTCTAAATAATCAAAGTTCGTTCTATCCGAATTAATTCATTTGATTCGATTTCAATGCTTTTAAGGTCGTTCGTTGTCGTTCGAATGTAAATAAAATCAAGGGATAGTTGTTAATTCTTGTTTATTGAAGTTCCTTACATCCGATTTGGGTTTTTTAAATTTATTAGAATGCGTTAAAGTTTACTCGTTCTAATTACAGTCAAATCAAGTCAATTAGATTGAGTTGTACACTATTCTAAATAATCAAAGTTCGTTCTATCCGAATTAATTCATTTGATTCGATTTCAATGCTTTTAAGGTCGTTCGTTGTCGTTCGAATGTAAATAAAATCAAGGGATAGTTGTTAATTCTTGTTTATTGAAGTTCCTTACATCCGATCTGGGTTTTTTGAATTTATTAGAATGCGTTAAAGTTTACTCGTTCTAATTACAGTCAAATCAAGTCAATTAGATTGAGTTGTACACTATTCTAAATAATCAAAGTTCATTCTATCGGACTGAATTCATTTGATTCGATTTTAATGCTTTTAAGGCCGTTCGTTGTCGTTCGAATGTAAATAAAATCAAGGGATTGTTCTTAATTCTTGTTTATTGAAGTTCCTTACGTTCGATTTGGTTGTTTTGAATCTATTAGAATGCGTTATAGTTTACTCGTTCACATTATAGTAAAATCAAGTCGATTAGATAGAGTTGTACACTATTCTAAATAATCAAAGTTCATTCTTTCCAACTCAATTCATTTGATTCGATTTGAATGCCTTTAACGTCATCCGTTGTCGTTCGTATGCAAACGAAATCATGGGATTGTTGTTAGTTCTTATTTGTTGAAGTTCCTTACGTCCGATTCGGTTGTTTTGAATCTATTGGAATGCGTTAAAGTTTACTCGTTCACATTACAGTCAAATTAAGTCAATTAGATTGAGTAATACACTATTCTAAATAATCAAAGTTCATTCTATCCGACTGAATTCAGTTGATTCGATTCGAACGCCTTTAAGGTCATTTGTTGTCGTTCAAATGCAAACAAAATAAAAGGATTGTTGTTAATTCTTATTTATTGAAGTTCCTTACGTCCGATTTGGTTGCTTTAAATCTATTGGAATGCTTTAAAGTATACTCGTTCTCATTACAGTCAAATTAAGTCAATTAGATTGAGTTGTACACTATTCTAAATAATCAAAGTTCCTTCTATACGAATTAATTCATTTGATTCGATTTCAATGCTTTTAAGGTCGTTTGTTGTCGTTCGAATGTAAATAAAATCAAGGGATAGTTGTTAATTCTTGTTTATTGAAGTTCCTTTCATCCGATTTGGGTTTTTTAATTTATTAGAATGCGTTAAAGTTTACTCGTTCTCATTACTGTAAAATCAAGTCAATTAAATTGAGTTGTACACTATTCTAAATAATCAAAATTCATTCTATCCGACTGAATTGATTTGATTCGATTTCAATGCTTTTAAGGTCGTTCGTTGTCGTTCGAATGTAAATAAAATCAAGGGATTGTTGTTAATTCTTTTTTATTGAAGTTCCATACGTTCGATTTGGTTGTTTTGAATCTATTAGAATGCATTAAAGTTTACTCGTTCTCATTATAGTCAAATCAAGTCAATTAGATTGAGTTGTACACTATTCTAAATAATCAAAGTTCGTTCTATCCGAATTAATTCATTTGATTCGATTTCAATGCTTTTAAGGTCGTTCGTTGTCGTTCGAATGTAAATAAAATCAAGGGATAGTTGTTAATTCTTGTTTATTGAAGTTCCTTACATCCGATTTGGGTTTTTTGAATTTATTAGAATGCGTTAAAGTTTACTCGTTCTAATTACAGTCAAATCAAGTCAATTAGATGGAGTTGTACACTATTCTAAATAATCAAAGTTCGTTCTATCCGAATTAATTCATTTGATTCGATTTCAATGCTTTTAAGGTCGTTCGTTGTCGTTCGAATGTAAATAAAATCAAGGGATAGTTGTTAATTCTTGTTTATTGAAGTTCCTTACATCCGATCTGGGTTTTTTGAATTTATTAGAATGCGTTAAAGTTTACTCGTTCTAATTACAGTCAAATCAAGTCAATTAGATTGAGTTATACACTATTCTAAATAATCAAAGTTCATTCTATCGGACTGAATTCATTTGATTCGATTTTAATGCTTTTAAGGCCGTTCGTTGTCGTTCGAATGTAAATAAAATCAAGGGATTGTTCTTAATTCTTGTTTATTGAAGTTCCTTACGTTCGATTTGGTTGTTTTGAATCTATTAGAATGCGTTATAGTTTACTCGTTCACATTATAGTAAAATCAAGTCGATTAGATAGAGTTGTACACTATTCTAAATAATCAAAGTTCATTCTTTCCAACTCAATTCATTTGATTCGATTTGAATGCCTTTAACGTCATCCGTTGTCGTTCGTATGCAAACGAAATCATGGGATTGTTGTTAGTTCTTATTTGTTGAAGTTCCTTACGTCCGATTCGGTTATTTTGAATCTATTGGAATGCGTTAAAGTTTACTCGTTCACATTACAGTCAAATTAAGTCAATTAGATTGAGTAATACACTATTCTAAATAATCAAAGTTCATTCTATCCGACTGAATTCAGTTGATTCGATTCGAACGCCTTTAAGGTCATTTGTTGTCGTTCAAATGCAAACAAAATAAAAGGATTGTTGTTAATTCTTATTTATTGAAGTTCCTTACGTCCGATTCGGTTGCTTTAAATCTATTGGAATGCTTTAAAGTATACTCGTTCTCATTACAGTCAAATTAAGTCAATTAGATTGAGTTGTACACTATTCTAAATAATCAAAGTTCCTTCTATACGAATTAATTCATTTGATTCGATTTCAATGCTTTTAAGGTCGTTTGTTGTCGTTCGAATGTAAATAAAATCAAGGGATAGTTGTTAATTCTTGTTTATTGAAGTTCCTTTCATCCGATTTGGGTTTTTTAATTTATTAGAATGCGTTAAAGTTTATTCGTTCTCATTACTGTAAAATCAAGTCAATTAAATTGAGTTGTACACTATTCTAAATAATCAAAATTCATTCTATCCGACTGAATTGATTTGATTCGATTTCAATGCTTTTAAGGTCGTTCGTTGTCGTTCGAATGTAAATAAAATCAAGGGATTGTTGTTAATTCATTTTTATTGAAGTTCCATACGTTCGATTTGGTTGTTTTGAATCTATTAGAATGCATTAACGTTTACTCGTTCTCATTATAGTCAAATCAAGTCAATTAGATTGAGTTGTACACAATTCTAAATAATCAAAGTTCGTTCTATTCGAATTAATTCATTTGATTCGATTTCAATGCTTTTAAGGTCGTTGGTTGTCGTTCGAATGTAAATAAAATCAAGGGATAGTTGTTAATTCTTGTTTATTGAAGTTCCTTACATCCGATTTGGGTTTTTTGAATTTATTAAAATGCGTTAAAGTTTACTCGTTCTAATTACAGTCAAATTAAGTCAATTAGATCGAGTTGTACACTATTCTAAATAATCAAAGTTCGTTCTATCCGAATTAATTCATTTGATTCGATTTCAATGCTTTTAAGGTCGTTCGTTGTCGTTCGAATGTAAATAAAATCAAGGGATAGTTGTTAATTCTTGTTTATTGAAGTTCCTTACATCCGATTTGGGTTTTTTAAATTTATTAGAATGCGTTAAAGTTTACTCGTTCTAATTACAGTCAAATCAAGTCAATTAGATTGAGTTGTACACTATTCTAAATAATCAAAGTTCGTTCTATCCGAATTAATTCATTTGATTCGATTTCAATGCTTTTAAGGTCGTTCGTTGTCGTTCGAATGTAAATAAAATCAAGGGATAGTTGTTAATTCTTGTTTATTGAAGTTCCTTACATCCGATCTGGGTTTTTTGAATTTATTAGAATGCGTTAAAGTTTACTCGTTCTCATTACTGTAAAATCAAGTCAATTAAATTGAGTTGTACACTATTCTAAATAATCAAAATTCATTCTATCCGACTGAATTGATTTGATTCGATTTCAATGCTTTTAAGGTCGTTCGTTGTCGTTCGAATGTAAATAAAATCAAGGGATTGTTGTTAATTCTTTTTTATTGAAGTTCCATACGTTCGATTTGGTTGTTTTGAATCTATTAGAATGCATTAAAGTTTACTCGTTCTCATTATAGTCAAATCAAGTCAATTAGATTGAGTTGTACACTATTCTAAATAATCAAAGTTCGTTCTATCCGAATTAATTCATTTGATTCGATTTCAATGCTTTTAAGGTCGTTCGTTGTCGTTCGAATGTAAATAAAATCAAGGGATAGTTGTTAATTCTTGTTTATTGAAGTTCCTTACATCCGATTTGGGTTTTTTGAATTTATTAGAATGCGTTAAAGTTTACTCGTTCTAATTATAGTCAAATCAAGTCAATTAGATTGAGTTGTACACTATTCTAAATAATCAAAGTTCGTTCTATCCGAATTAATTCATTTGATTCGATTTCAATGCTTTTAAGGTCGTTCGTTGTCGTTCGAATGTAAATAAAATCAAGGGATAGTTGTTAATTCTTGTTTATTGAAGTTCCTTACATCCGATCTGGGTTTTTTGAATTTATTAGAATGCGTTAAAGTTTACTCGTTCTAATTACAGTCAAATCAAGTCAATTAGATTGAGTTGTACACTATTCTAAATAATCAAAGTTCATTCTATCGGACTGAATTCATTTGATTCGATTTTAATGCTTTTAAGGCCGTTCGTTGTCGTTCGAATGTAAATAAAATCAAGGGATTGTTCTTAATTCTTGTTTATTGAAGTTCCTTACGTTCGATTTGGTTGTTTTGAATCTATTAGAATGCGTTATAGTTTACTCGTTCACATTATAGTAAAATCAAGTCGATTAGATAGAGTTGTACACTATTCTAAATAATCAAAGTTCATTCTTTCCAACTCAATTCATTTGATTCGATTTGAATGCCTTTAACGTCATCCGTTGTCGTTCGTATGCAAACGAAATCATGGGATTGTTGTTAGTTCTTATTTGTTGAAGTTCCTTACGTCCGATTCGGTTATTTTGAATCTATTGGAATGCGTTAAAGTTTACTCGTTCACATTACAGTCAAATTAAGTCAATTAGATTGAGTAATACACTATTCTAAATAATCAAAGTTCATTCTATCCGACTGAATTCAGTTGATTCGATTCGAACGCCTTTAAGGTCATTTGTTGTCGTTCAAATGCAAACAAAATAAAAGGATTGTTGTTAATTCTTATTTATTGAAGTTCCTTACGTCCGATTCGGTTGCTTTAAATCTATTGGAATGCTTTAAAGTATACTCGTTCTCATTACAGTCAAATTAAGTCAATTAGATTGAGTTGTACACTATTCTAAATAATCAAAGTTCCTTCTATACGAATTAATTCATTTGATTCGATTTCAATGCTTTTAAGGTCGTTTGTTGTCGTTCGAATGTAAATAAAATCAAGGGATAGTTGTTAATTCTTGTTTATTGAAGTTCCTTTCATCCGATTTGGGTTTTTTAATTTATTAGAATGCGTTAAAGTTTATTCGTTCTCATTACTGTAAAATCAAGTCAATTAGATTGAGTTGTACACTATTCTAAATAATCAAAATTCATTCTATCCGACTGAATTGATTTGATTCGATTTCAATGCTTTTAAGGTCGTTCGTTGTTGTTCGAATGTAAATAAAATCAAGGGATTGTTGTTAATTCATTTTTATTGAAGTTCCATACGTTCGATTTGGTTGTTTTGAATCTATTAGAATGCATTAACGTTTACTCGTTCTCATTATAGTCAAATCAAGTCAATTAGATTGAGTTGTACACAATTCTAAATAATCAAAGTTCGTTCTATTCGAATTAATTCATTTGATTCGATTTCAATGCTTTTAAGGTCGTTGGTTGTCGTTCGAATGTAAATAAAATCAAGGGATAGTTGTTAATTCTTGTTTATTGAAGTTCCTTACATCCGATTTGGGTTTTTTGAATTTATTAAAATGCGTTAAAGTTTACTCGTTCTAATTACAGTCAAATTAAGTCAATTAGATCGAGTTGTACACTATTCTAAATAATCAAAGTTCGTTCTATCCGAATTAATTCATTTGATTCGATTTCAATGCTTTTAAGGTCGTTCGTTGTCGTTCGAATGTAAATAAAATCAAGGGATAGTTGTTAATTCTTGTTTATTGAAGTTCCTTACATCCGATTTGGGTTTTTTAAATTTATTAGAATGCGTTAAAGTTTACTCGTTCTAATTACAGTCAAATCAAGTCAATTAGATTGAGTTGTACACTATTCTAAATAATCAAAGTTCGTTCTATCCGAATTAATTCATTTGATTCGATTTCAATGCTTTTAAGGTCGTTCGTTGTCGTTCGAATGTAAATAAAATCAAGGGATAGTTGTTAATTCTTGTTTATTGAAGTTCCTTACATCCGATCTGGGTTTTTTGAATTTATTAGAATGCGTTAAAGTTTACTCGTTCTAATTACAGTCAAATCAAGTCAATTAGATTGAGTTGTACACTATTCTAAATAATCAAAGTTCATTCTATCGGACTGAATTCATTCGATTCGATTTTAATGCTTTTAAGGCCGTTCGTTGTCGTTCGAATGTAAATAAAATCAAGGGATTGTTCTTAATTCTTGTTTATTGAAGTTCCTTACGTTCGATTTGGTTGTTTTGAATCTATTAGAATGCGTTATAGTTTACTCGTTCACATTATAGTAAAATCAAGTCGATTAGATAGAGTTGTACACTATTCTAAATAATCAAAGTTCATTCTTTCCAACTCAATTCATTTGATTCGATTTGAATGCCTTTAACGTCATCCGTTGTCGTTCGTATGCAAACGAAATCATGGGATTGTTGTTAGTTCTTATTTGTTGAAGTTCCTTACGTCCGATTCGGTTGTTTTGAATCTATTGGAATGCGTTAAAGTTTACTCGTTCACATTACAGTCAAATTAAGTCAATTAGATTGAGTAATACACTATTCTAAATAATCAAAGTTCATTCTATCCGACTGAATTCAGTTGATTCGATTCGAACGCCTTTAAGGTCATTTGTTGTCGTTCAAATGCAAACAAAATAAAAGGATTGTTGTTAATTCTTATTTATTGAAGTTCCTTACGTCCGATTCGGTTGCTTTAAATCTATTGGAATGCTTTAAAGTATACTCGTTCTCATTACAGTCAAATTAAGTCAATTAGATTGAGTTGTACACTATTCTAAATAATCAAAGTTCCTTCTATACGAATTAATTCATTTGATTCGATTTCAATGCTTTTAAGGTCGTTTGTTGTCGTTCGAATGTAAATAAAATCAAGGGATAGTTGTTAATTCTTGTTTATTGAAGTTCCTTTCATCCGATTTGGGTTTTTTAATTTATTAGAATGCGTTAAAGTTTATTCGTTCTCATTACTGTAAAATCAAGTCAATTAGATTGAGTTGTACACTATTCTAAATAATCAAAATTCATTCTATCCGACTGAATTGATTTGATTCGATTTCAATGCTTTTAAGGTCGTTCGTTGTTGTTCGAATGTAAATAAAATCAAGGGATTGTTGTTAATTCATTTTTATTGAAGTTCCATACGTTCGATTTGGTTGTTTTGAATCTATTAGAATGCATTAACGTTTACTCGTTCTCATTATAGTCAAATCAAGTCAATTAGATTGAGTTGTACACAATTCTAAATAATCAAAGTTCGTTCTATTCGAATTAATTCATTTGATTCGATTTCAATGCTTTTAAGGTCGTTGGTTGTCGTTCGAATGTAAATAAAATCAAGGGATAGTTGTTAATTCTTGTTTATTGAAGTTCCTTACATCCGATTTGGGTTTTTTGAATTTATTAAAATGCGTTAAAGTTTACTCGTTCTAATTACAGTCAAATTAAGTCAATTAGATCGAGTTGTACACTATTCTAAATAATCAAAGTTCGTTCTATCCGAATTAATTCATTTGATTCGATTTCAATGCTTTTAAGGTCGTTCGTTGTCGTTCGAATGTAAATAAAATCAAGGGATAGTTGTTAATTCTTGTTTATTGAAGTTCCTTACATCCGATTTGGGTTTTTTAAATTTATTAGAATGCGTTAAAGTTTACTCGTTCTAATTACAGTCAAATCAAGTCAATTAGATTGAGTTGTACACTATTCTAAATAATCAAAGTTCGTTCTATCCGAATTAATTCATTTGATTCGATTTCAATGCTTTTAAGGTCGTTCGTTGTCGTTCGAATGTAAATAAAATCAAGGGATAGTTGTTAATTCTTGTTTATTGAAGTTCCTTACATCCGATCTGGGTTTTTTGAATTTATTAGAATGCGTTAAAGTTTACTCGTTCTAATTACAGTCAAATCAAGTCAATTAGATTGAGTTGTACACTATTCTAAATAATCAAAGTTCATTCTATCGGACTGAATTCATTCGATTCGATTTTAATGCTTTTAAGGCCGTTCGTTGTCGTTCGAATGTAAATAAAATCAAGGGATTGTTCTTAATTCTTGTTTATTGAAGTTCCTTACGTTCGATTTGGTTGTTTTGAATCTATTAGAATGCGTTATAGTTTACTCGTTCACATTATAGTAAAATCAAGTCGATTAGATAGAGTTGTACACTATTCTAAATAATCAAAGTTCATTCTTTCCAACTCAATTCATTTGATTCGATTTGAATGCCTTTAACGTCATCCGTTGTCGTTCGTATGCAAACGAAATCATGGGATTGTTGTTAGTTCTTATTTGTTGAAGTTCCTTACGTCCGATTCGGTTGTTTTGAATCTATTGGAATGCGTTAAAGTTTACTCGTTCACATTACAGTCAAATTAAGTCAATTAGATTGAGTAATACACTATTCTAAATAATCAAAGTTCATTCTATCCGACTGAATTCAGTTGATTCGATTCGAACGCCTTTAAGGTCATTTGTTGTCGTTCAAATGCAAACAAAATAAAAGGATTGTTGTTAATTCTTATTTATTGAAGTTCCTTACGTCCGATTCGGTTGCTTTAAATCTATTGGAATGCTTTAAAGTATACTCGTTCTCATTACAGTCAAATTAAGTCAATTAGATTGAGTTGTACACTATTCTAAATAATCAAAGTTCCTTCTATACGAATTAATTCATTTGATTCGATTTCAATGCTTTTAAGGTCGTTTGTTGTCGTTCGAATGTAAATAAAATCAAGGGATAGTTGTTAATTCTTGTTTATTGAAGTTCCTTTCATCCGATTTGGGTTTTTTAATTTATTAGAATGCGTTAAAGTTTACTCGTTCTCATTACTGTAAAATCAAGTCAATTAAATTGAGTTGTACACTATTCTAAATAATCAAAATTCATTCTATCCGACTGAATTGATTTGATTCGATTTCAATGCTTTTAAGGTCGTTCGTTGTCGTTCGAATGTAAATAAAATCAAGGGATTGTTGTTAATTCTTTTTTATTGAAGTTCCATACGTTCGATTTGGTTGTTTTGAATCTATTAGAATGCATTAAAGTTTACTCGTTCTCATTATAGTCAAATCAAGTCAATTAGATTGAGTTGTACACTATTCTAAATAATCAAAGTTCGTTCTATTCGAATTAATTCATTTGATTCGATTTCAATGCTTTTAAGGTCGTTGGTTGTCGTTCGAATGTAAATAAAATCAAGGGATAGTTGTTAATTCTTGTTTATTGAAGTTCCTTACATCCGATTTGGGTTTTTTGAATTTATTAAAATGCGTTAAAGTTTACTCGTTCTAATTACAGTCAAATTAAGTCAATTAGATCGAGTTGTACACTATTCTAAATAATCAAAGTTCGTTCTATCCGAATTAATTCATTTGATTCGATTTCAATGCTTTTAAGGTCGTTCGTTGTCGTTCGAATGTAAATAAAATCAAGGGATAGTTGTTAATTCTTGTTTATTGAAGTTCCTTACATCCGATTTGGGTTTTTTAAATTTATTAGAATGCGTTAAAGTTTACTCGTTCTAATTACAGTCAAATCAAGTCAATTAGATTGAGTTGTACACTATTCTAAATAATCAAAGTTCGTTCTATCCGAATTAATTCATTTGATTCGATTTCAATGCTTTTAAGGTCGTTCGTTGTCGTTCGAATGTAAATAAAATCAAGGGATAGTTGTTAATTCTTGTTTATTGAAGTTCCTTACATCCGATCTGGGTTTTTTGAATTTATTAAAATGCGTTAAAGTTAACTCATTCTAATTACAGTCAAATTAAGTCAATTAGATTGAGTTGTACACTATTCTAAATAATCAAAGTTCGTTCTATCCGAATTAATTCATTTGATTCGATTTCAATGCTTTTAAGGTCGTTCGTTGTCGTTCGAATGTAAATAAAATCAAGGGATAGTTGTTAATTCTTGTTTATTGAAATTCCTTACATCCGATTTGGGTTTTTTGAATTTATTAGAATGCGTTAAAGTTTACTAATTCTAATTACAGTCAAATCAAGTCAATTAGATTGAGTTGTACACTATTCTAAATAATCAAAGTTCATTCTATCGGACTGAATTCATTTGATTCGATTTCAATGCATTTAAGGCCGTTCGTTGTCGTTCGAATGTAAATAAAATCAAGGGATTGTTCTTAATTCTTGTTTATTGAAGTTCCTTACGTTCGATTTGGTTGTTTTGAATCTATTAGAATGCGTTAAAGTTTACTCGTTCACATTATAGTAAATTCAAGTCGATTAGATAGAGTTGTACACTATTCTAAATAATCAAAGTTCATTCTTTCCAACTCAATTCATTTGATTCGATTTTAATGCCTTTAACGTCATCCGTTGTCGTTCGTATGCAAACGAAATCATGGGATTGTTGTTAGTTCTTATTTGTTGAAGTTCCTTACGTCCGATTCGGTTGTTTTGAATCTACTGGAATGCGTTAAAGTTTACTCGTTCACATTACAGTCAAATTAAGTCAATTAGATTGAGTAATACACTATTCTAAATAATCAAAGTTCATTCTATCCGACTGAATTCAGTTGATTCGATTCGAACGCCTTTAAGATCATTTGTTGTCGTTCAAATGCAAACAAAATAAAAGGATTGTTGTTAATTCTTATTTATTGAAGTTCCTTACGTCCGATTCGGTTGCTTTAAATCTATTGGAATGCTTTAAAGTTTACTCGATCTCATTACAGTCAAATTAAGTCAATTAGATTGAGTAGTACACTATTCTAAATAATCAAAGTTCATTCTATACGAATTAATTCATTTGATTCGATTTTAATGCTTTTAAGGTCGTTTGTTGTCGTTCGAATGTAAATAAAATCAAGGGATAGTTGTTAATTCTTGTTTATTGAAGTTCCTTACTTCCGATTTGGGTTTTTTAATTTATTAGAATGCGTTAAAGTTTACTCGTTCTCATTACTGTAAAATCAAGTCAATTAGATTGAGTTGTACACTATTCTAAATAATCAAAATTCATTCTATCCGACTGAATTGATTTGATTCGATTTCAATACTTTTAAGGTCGTTCGTTGTCATTCGAATGTAAATAAAATCAAGGGATTGTTGTTAATTCTTTTTTATTGAAGTTCCTTACATCCGATTTGGGTTTTTTGAATTTATTAGAATGCGTTAAAATTTACTCGTTCTCATCACTGTAAAATCAAGTCAATTAGATTGAGTTGTACACTATTCTAAATAATCAAAGTTCATTCTATCCGACTGAATTCATTTGATTCGATTTCAATGGTTTCAAGGTCGTTCGTTGTCGTTCGAAAGTAAATAAAATCAAGGGATTGTTGTTAATTCTTGTTTATTGAAGTTCCTTACATCCGATTTGGGTTTTTTGAATTTATTAGAATGCGTTAAAGTTTACTCGTTCTAATTACAGTCAAATCAAGTCAATTAGATTGAGTTGTACACTATTCTAAATAATCAAAGTTCATTCTATCGGACTGAATTCATTTGATTCGATTTCAATGCTTTTAAGGCCGTTCGTTGTCGTTCGAATGTAAATAAAATCAAGGGATTGTTCTTAATTCTTGTTTATTGAAGTTCCTTACGTTCGATTTGGTTGTTTTGAATCTATTAGAATGCGTTAAAGTTTACTCGTTCACATTATAGTAAATTCAAGTCGATTAGATAGAGTTGTACACTATCTAAATAATCAAAGTTCATTCTTTCCAACTCAATTCATTTCATTCGATTTGAATGCCTTTAACGTCATCCGTTGTCGTTCGTATGCAAACGAAATCATGGGATTGTTGTTAGTTCTTATTTGTTGAAGTTCCTTACGTCCGATTCGGTTGTTTTGAATCTACTGGAATGCATTAAAGTTTACTCGTTCACATTACAGTCAAATTAAGTCAATTAGATTGAGTAATACACTATTCTAAATAATCAAAGTTCATTCTATCCGACTGAATTCAGTTGATTCGATTCGAACGCCTTTAAGATCATTTGTTGTCGTTCAAATGCAAACAAAATAAAAGGATTGTTGTTAATTCTTATTTATTGAAGTTCCTTACGTCCAATTCGGTTGCTTTAAACTATTGGAATGCTTTAAAGTTTACTCGATCTCATTACAGTCAAATTAAGTCAATTAGATTGAGTAGTACACTATTCTAAATAATCAAAGTTCATTCTATACGAATTAATTCATTTGATTCGATTTCAATGCTTTTAAGGTCGTTTGTTGTCGTTCGAATGTAAATAAAATCAAGGGATAGTTGTTAATTCTTGTTTATTGAAGTTCCTTACTTCCGATTTGGGTTTTTTAATTTATTAGAATGCGTTAAAGTTTACTCGTTCTCATTACTGTAAAATCAAGTCAATTAGATTGAGTTGTACACTATTCTAAATAATCAAAATTCATTCTATCCGACTGAATTGATTTGATTCGATTTCAATGCTTTTAAGGTCGTTCGTTGTCATTCGAATGTAAATAAAATCAAGGGATTGTTGTTAATTCTTTTTTATTGAAGTTCCTTACATCCGATTTGGGTTTTTTGAATTTATTAGAATGCGTTAAAATTTACTCGTTCTCATCACTGTAAAATCAAGTCAATTAGATTGAGTTGTACACTATTCTAAATAATCAAAATTCATTCTATCCGACTGAATTCATTTGATTCGATTTCAATGGTTTCAAGGTCGTTCGTTGTCGTTCGAAAGTAAATAAAATCAAGGGATTGTTGTTAATTCTTGTTTATTGAAGTTCTTTACGTTCGGTTTGGTTGTTTTGAATCTATTAGAATGCGTTAAAGTTTACTCATTCTCATTACAGTCAAATCAACTCAATTAGATTGAGTTGTACACTATTCTAAATAATCAAAGTTCGTTCTATCCGAATTAATTCATTTGATTCGATTTCAATGCTTTTAAGGTCGTTCGTTGTCGTTCGAATGTAAATAAAATCAAGGGATAGTTGTTAATTCTTGTTTATTGAAGTTCCTTACATCCGATCTGGGTTTTTTGAATTTATTAGAATGCGTTAAAGTTTACTCGTTCTCATTACTGTAAAATCAAGTCAATTAGATTGAGTTGTACACTATTATAAATAATCAAAATTCATTCTATCCGACTGAATTGATTTGATTCGATTTCAATGCTTTTAAGGTCGTTCGTTGTTGTTCGAATGTAAATAAAATCAAGGGATTGTTGTTAATTCTTTTTTATTGAAGTTCCATACGTTCGATTTGGTTGTTTTGAATCTATTAGAATGCATTAAAGTTTACTCGTTCTCATTATAGTCAAATCAAGTCAATTAGATTGAGTTGTACACAATTCTAAATAATCAAAGTTCGTTCTATTCGAATTAATTCATTTGATTCGATTTCAATGCTTTTAAGGTCGTTCGTTGTCGTTCGAATGTAAATAAAATCAAGGGATAGTTGTTAATTCTTGTTTATTGAAGTTCCTTACATCTGATTTGGGTTTTTTAAATTTATTAGAATGCGTTAAAGTTTACTCGTTCTAATTACAGTCAAATCAAGTCAATTAGATTGAGTTGTACACTATTCTAAATAATCAAAGTTCGTTCTATCCGAATTAATTCATTTGATTCGATTTCAATGCTTTTAAGGTCGTTCGTTGTCGTTCGAATGTAAATAAAATCAAGGGATAGTTGTTAATTCTTGTTTATTGAAGTTCATTTCATCCGATTTGGGTTTTTTAAATTTATTAGAATGCGTTAAAGTTTACTCGTTCTAATTACAGTCAAATCAAGTCAATTAGATTGAGTTGTACACTATTCTAAATAATCAAAGTTCATTCTATCGGACTGAATTCATTTGATTCGATTTCAATGCTTTTAAGGCCGTTCGTTGTCGTTCGAATGTAAATAAAATCAAGGGATTGTTCTTAATTCTTATTTGTTGAAGTTCCTTACGTCCGATTCGGTTGTTTTGAATCTATTGGAATGCGTTAAAGTTTACTCGTTCACATTACAGTCAAATTAAGTCAATTAGATTGAGTAATACACTATTCTAAATAATCAAAGTTCATTCTATCCGACTGAATTCAGTTGATTCGATTCGAACGCCTTTAAGGTCATTTGTTGTCGTTCAAATGCAAACAAAATAAAAGGATTGTTGTTAATTCTTATTTATTGAAGTTCCTTACATCCGATTCGGTTGCTTTAAATCTATTGGAATGCTTTAAAGTATACTCCTTCTCATTACAGTCAAATTAAGTCAATTAGATTGAGTTGTACACTATTCTAAATAATCAAAGTTCATTCTATACGAATTAATTCATTTGATTCGATTTCAATGCTTTTAAGGTCGTTTGTTGTCGTTCGAATGTAAATAAAATCAAGGGATAGTTGTTAATTCTTGTTTATTGAAGTTCCTTTCATCCGATTTGGGTTTTTTAATTTATTAGAATGCGTTAAAGTTTACTCGTTCTCATTACTGTAAAATCAAGTCAATTAAATTGAGTTGTACACTATTCTAAATAATCAAAATTCATTCTATCCGACTGAATTGATTTGATTCGATTTCAATGCTTTTAAGGTCGTTCGTTGTCGTTCGAATGTAAATAAAATCAAGGGATAGTTGTTAATTCTTGTTTATTGAAGTTCCTTTCATCCGATTTGGGTTTTTTAAATTTATTAGAATGCGTTAAAGTTTACTCATTCTAATTACAGTCAAATCAAGTCAATTAGATTGAGTTGTACACTATTCTAAATAATCAAAGTTCGTTCTATCCGAATTAATTCATTTGATTCGATTTCAATGCTTTTAAGGTCGTTCGTTGTCGTTCGAATGTAAATAAAATCAAGGGATAGTTGTTAATTCTTGTTTATTGAAGTTCCTTACATCCGATTTGGGTTTTTTGAATTTATTAGAATGCGTTAAAGTTTACTCGTTCTAATTACAGTCAAATCAAGTCAATTAGATTGAGTTGTACACTATTCTAAATAATCAAAGTTCATTCTATCGGACTGAATTCATTTGATTCGATTTCAATGCTTTTAAGGCCGTTCGTTGTCGTTCGAATGTAAATAAAATCAAGGGATAGTTGTTAATTCTTGTTTATTGAAGTTCCTTACATCCGATTTGGGTTTTTTGAATTTATTAGAATGCGTTAAAGTTTACTCGTTCTAATTACAGTCAAATCAAGTCAATTAGATTGAGTTGTACACTATTCTAAATAATCAAAGTTCATTATATCCGACAGAATTCATTTGATTCGATTTCAATGCTTTTAAGGGCGTTCGTTTTCGTTCGAATGTAAATAAAATCAAGGGATTGTTTTTAATTCTTTTTTATTGAAGTTCCTTACGTTCGATTTGGTTGTTTTGAATCTATTAGAATGCGTTAAAGTTTACTCGTTCACATTATAGTAAATTCAAGTCGATTAGATAGAGTTGTACACTATTCTAAATAATCAAAGTTCATTCTTTCCAACTCAATTCATTTGATTCGATTTGAATGCCTTTAACGTCATCCGTTGTCGTTCGTATGCAAACGAAATCATGGGATTGTTGTTAGTTCTTATTTGTTGAAGTTCCTTACGTCCGATTCGGTTGTTTTGAATCTACTGGAATGCGTTAAAGTTTACTCGTTCACATTACAGTCAAATTAAGTCAATTAGATTGAGTAATACACTATTCTAAATAATCAAAGTTCATTCTATCCGACTGAATTCAGTTGATTCGATTCGAACGCCTTTAAGATCATTTGTTGTCGTTCAAATGCAAACAAAATAAAAGGATTGTTGTTAATTCTTATTTATTGAAGTTCCTTACGTCCGATTCGGTTGCTTTAAATCTATTGGAATGCTTTAAAGTTTACTCGATCTCATTACAGTCAAATTAAGTCAATTAGATTGAGTAGTACACTATTCTAAATAATCAAAGTTCATTCTATACGAATTAATTCATTTGATTCGATTTCAATGCTTTTAAGGTCGTTTCTTGTCGTTCGAATGTAAATAAAATCAAGGGATAGTTGTTAATTCTTGTTTATTGAAGTTCCTTACTTCCGATTTGGGTTTTTTAATTTATTAGAATGCGTTAAAGTTTACTCGTTCTCATTACTGTAAAATCAAGTCAATTAGATTGAGTTGTACACTATTCTAAATAATCAAAATTCATTCTATCCGACTGAATTGATTTGATTCGATTTCAATGCTTTTAAGGTCGTTCGTTGTCATTCGAATGTAAATAAAATCAAGGGATTGTTGTTAATTCTTTTTTATTGAAGTTCCTTACATCCGATTTGGGTTTTTTGAATTTATTAGAATGCGTTAAAGTTTACTCGTTCTCATTACTGTAAAATCAAGTCAATTAGATTGAGTTGTACACTATTCTAAATAATCAAAATTCATTCTATCCGACTGAATTGATTTGATTCGATTTCAATGCTTTTAAGGTCGTTCGTTGTCATTCGAATGTAAATAAAATCAAGGGATTGTTGTTAATTCTTTTTTATTGAAGTTCCTTACATCCGATTTGGGTTTTTTGAATTTATTAGAATGCGTTAAAATTTACTCGTTCTCATCACTGTAAAATCAAGTCAATTAGATTGAGTTGTACACTATTCTAAATAATCAAAATTCATTCTATCCGACTGAATTCATTTGATTCGATTTCAATGGTTTCAAGGTCGTTCGTTGTCGTTCGAAAGTAAATAAAATCAAGGGATTGTTGTTAATTGTTGTTTATTGAAGTTCTTTACGTTCGGTTTGGTTGTTTTGAATCTATTAGAATGCGTTAAAGTTTACTCATTCTCATTACAGTCAAATCAACTCAATTAGATTGAGTTGTACACTATTCTAAATAATCAAAGTTCGTTCTATCCGAATTAATTCATTTGATTCGATTTCAATGCTTTTAAGGTCGTTCGTTGTCGTTCGAATGTAAATAAAATCAAGGGATAGTTGTTAATTCTTGTTTATTGAAGTTCCTTACATCCGATCTGGGTTTTTTGAATTTATTAGAATGCGTTAAAGTTTACTCGTTCTCATTACTGTAAAATCAAGTCAATTAGATTGAGTTGTACACTATTATAAATAATCAAAATTCATTCTATCCGACTGAATTGATTTGATTCGATTTCAATGCTTTTAAGGTCGTTCGTTGTTGTTCGAATGTAAATAAAATCAAGGGATTGTTGTTAATTCTTTTTTATTGAAGTTCCATACGTTCGATTTGGTTGTTTTGAATCTATTAGAATGCATTAAAGTTTACTCGTTCTCATTATAGTCAAATCAAGTCAATTAGATTGAGTTGTACACAATTCTAAATAATCAAAGTTCGTTCTATTCGAATTAATTCATTTGATTCGATTTCAATGCTTTTAAGGTCGTTCGTTGTCGTTCGAATGTAAATAAAATCAAGGGATAGTTGTTAATTCTTGTTTATTGAAGTTCCTTACATCTGATTTGGGTTTTTTAAATTTATTAGAATGCGTTAAAGTTTACTCGTTCTAATTACAGTCAAATCAAGTCAATTAGATTGAGTTGTACACTATTCTAAATAATCAAAGTTCGTTCTATCCGAATTAATTCATTTGATTCGATTTCAATGCTTTTAAGGTCGTTCGTTGTCGTTCGAATGTAAATAAAATCAAGGGATAGTTGTTAATTCTTGTTTATTGAAGTTCCTTTCATCCGATTTGGGTTTTTTAAATTTATTAGAATGCGTTAAAGTTTACTCGTTCTAATTACAGTCAAATCAAGTCAATTAGATTGAGTTGTACACTATTCTAAATAATCAAAGTTCATTCTATCGGACTGAATTCATTTGATTCGATTTCAATGCTTTTAAGGCCGTTCGTTGTCGTTCGAATGTAAATAAAATCAAGGGATTGTTCTTAATTCTTATTTGTTGAAGTTCCTTACGTCCGATTCGGTTGTTTTGAATCTATTGGAATGCGTTAAAGTTTACTCGTTCACATTACAGTCAAATTAAGTCAATTAGATTGAGTAATACACTATTCTAAATAATCAAAGTTCATTCTATCCGACTGAATTCAGTTGATTCGATTCGAACGCCTTTAAGGTCATTTGTTGTCGTTCAAATGCAAACAAAATAAAAGGATTGTTGTTAATTCTTATTTATTGAAGTTCCTTACATCCGATTCGGTTGCTTTAAATCTATTGGAATGCTTTAAAGTATACTCCTTCTCATTACAGTCAAATTAAGTCAATTAGATTGAGTTGTACACTATTCTAAATAATCAAAGTTCATTCTATACGAATTAATTCATTTGATTCGATTTCAATGCTTTTAAGGTCGTTTGTTGTCGTTCGAATGTAAATAAAATCAAGGGATAGTTGTTAATTCTTGTTTATTGAAGTTCCTTTCATCCGATTTGGGTTTTTTAATTTATTAGAATGCGTTAAAGTTTACTCGTTCTCATTACTGTAAAATCAAGTCAATTAAATTGAGTTGTACACTATTCTAAATAATCAAAATTCATTCTATCCGACTGAATTGATTTGATTCGATTTCAATGCTTTTAAGGTCGTTCGTTGTCGTTCGAATGTAAATAAAATCAAGGGATAGTTGTTAATTCTTGTTTATTGAAGTTCCTTTCATCCGATTTGGGTTTTTTAAATTTATTAGAATGCGTTAAAGTTTACTCCTTCTAATTACAGTCAAATCAAGTCAATTAGATTGAGTTGTACACTATTCTAAATAATCAAAGTTCGTTCTATCCGAATTAATTCATTTGATTCGATTTCAATGCTTTTAAGGTCGTTCGTTGTCGTTCGAATGTAAATAAAATCAAGGGATAGTTGTTAATTCTTGTTTATTGAAGTTCCTTACATCCGATTTGGGTTTTTTGAATTTATTAGAATGCGTTAAAGTTTACTCGTTCTAATTACAGTCAAATCAAGTCAATTAGATTGAGTTGTACACTATTCTAAATAATCAAAGTTCATTCTATCGGACTGAATTCATTTGATTCGATTTGAATGCTTTTAAGGCCGTTCGTTGTCGTTCGAATGTAAATAAAATCAAGGGATAGTTGTTAATTCTTGTTTATTGAAGTTCCTTACATCCGATTTGGGTTTTTTGAATTTATTAGAATGCGTTAAAGTTTACTCGTTCTAATTACAGTCAAATCAAGTCAATTAGATTGAGTTGTACACTATTCTAAATAATCAAAGTTCATTATATCCGACAGAATTCATTTGATTCGATTTCAATGCTTTTAAGGGCGTTCGTTTTCGTTCGAATGTAAATAAAATCAAGGGATTGTTTTTAATTCTTTTTTATTGAAGTTCCTTACGTTCGATTTGGTTGTTTTGAATCTATTAGAATGCGTTAAAGTTTACTCGTTCACATTATAGTAAATTCAAGTCGATTAGATAGAGTTGTACACTATTCTAAATAATCAAAGTTCATTCTTTCCAACTCAATTCATTTGATTCGATTTGAATGCCTTTAACGTCATCCGTTGTCGTTCGTATGCAAACGAAATCATGGGATTGTTGTTAGTTCTTATTTGTTGAAGTTCCTTACGTCCGATTCGGTTGTTTTGAATCTACTGGAATGCGTTAAAGTTTACTCGTTCACATTACAGTCAAATTAAGTCAATTAGATTGAGTAATACACTATTCTAAATAATCAAAGTTCATTCTATCCGACTGAATTCAGTTGATTCGATTCGAACGCCTTTAAGATCATTTGTTGTCGTTCAAATGCAAACAAAATAAAAGGATTGTTGTTAATTCTTATTTATTGAAGTTCCTTACGTCCGATTCGGTTGCTTTAAATCTATTGGAATGCTTTAAAGTTTACTCGATCTCATTACAGTCAAATTAAGTCAATTAGATTGAGTAGTACACTATTCTAAATAATCAAAGTTCATTCTATACGAATTAATTCATTTGATTCGATTTCAATGCTTTTAAGGTCGTTTCTTGTCGTTCGAATGTAAATAAAATCAAGGGATAGTTGTTAATTCTTGTTTATTGAAGTTCCTTACTTTCGATTTGGGTTTTTTAATTTATTAGAATGCGTTAAAGTTTACTCGTTCTCATTACTGTAAAATCAAGTCAATTAGATTGAGTTGTACACTATTCTAAATAATCAAAATTCATTCTATCCGACTGAATTGATTTGATTCGATTTCAATGCTTTTAAGGTCGTTCGTTGTCATTCGAATGTAAATAAAATCAAGGGATTGTTGTTAATTCTTTTTTATTGAAGTTCCTTACATCCGATTTGGGTTTTTTGAATTTATTAGAATGCGTTAAAATTTACTCGTTCTCATCACTGTAAAATCAAGTCAATTAGATTGAGTTGTACACTATTCTAAATAATCAAAATTCATTCTATCCGACTGAATTCATTTGATTTGATTTCAATGGTTTCAAGGTCGTTCGTTGTCGTTCGAAAGTAAATAAAATCAAGGGATTGTTGTTAATTCTTGTTTATTGAAGTTCCTTACGTTCGGTTTGGTTGTTTTGAATCTATTAGAATGCGTTAAAGTTTACTCATTCTCATTACAGTCAAATCAACTCAATTAGATTGAGTTGTACACTATTCTAAATAATCAAAGTTCGTTCTATCCGAATTAATTCATTTGATTCGATTTCAATGCTTTTAAGGTCGTTCGTTGTCGTTCGAATGTAAATAAAATCAAGGGATAGTTGTTAATTCTTGTTTATTGAAGTTCCTTACATCCGATCTGGGTTTTTTGAATTTATTAGAATGCGTTAAAGTTTACTCGTTCTCATTACTGTAAAATCAAGTCAATTAGATTGAGTTGTACACTATTATAAATAATCAAAATTCATTCTATCCGACTGAATTGATTTGATTCGATTTCAATGCTTTTAAGGTCGTTCGTTGTTGTTCGAATGTAAATAAAATCAAGGGATTGTTGTTAATTCTTTTTTATTGAAGTTCCATACGTTCGATTTGGTTGTTTTGAATCTATTAGAATGCATTAAAGTTTACTCGTTCTCATTATAGTCAAATCAAGTCAATTAGATTGAGTTGTACACAATTCTAAATAATCAAAGTTCGTTCTATTCGAATTAATTCATTTGATTCGATTTCAATGCTTTTAAGGTCGTTGGTTGTCGTTCGAATGTAAATAAAATCAAGGGATAGTTGTTAATTCTTGTTTATTGAAGTTCCTTACATCCGATTTGGGTTTTTTGAATTTATTAAAATGCGTTAAAGTTTACTCGTTCTAATTACAGTCAAATTAAGTCAATTAGATTGAGTTGTACACTATTCTAAATAATCAAAGTTCGTTCTATCCGAATTAATTCATTTGATTCGATTTCAATGCTTTTAAGGTCGTTCGTTGTCGTTCGAATGTAAATAAAATCAAGGGATAGTTGTTAATTCTTGTTTATTGAAGTTCCTTACATCCGATTTGGGTTTTTTAAATTTATTAGAATGCGTTAAAGTTTACTCGTTCTAATTACAGTCAAATCAAGTCAATTAGATTGAGTTGTACACTATTCTAAATAATCAAAGTTCGTTCTATTCGAATTAATTCATTTGATTCGATTTCAATGCTTTTAAGGTCGTTGGTTGTCGTTCGAATGTAAATAAAATCAAGGGATAGTTGTTAATTCTTGTTTATTGAAGTTCCTTACATCCGATTTGGGTTTTTTGAATTTATTAAAATGCGTTAAAGTTTACTCGTTCTAATGACAGTCAAATTAAGTCAATTAGATTGAGTTGTACACTATTCTAAATAATCAAAGTTCGTTCTATCCGAATTAATTCATTTGATTCGATTTCAATGCTTTTAAGGTCGTTCGTTGTCGTTCGAATGTAAATAAAATCAAGGGATAGTTGTTAATTCTTGTTTATTGAAGTTCCTTACATCCGATTTGGGTTTTTTAAATTTATTAGAATGCGTTAAAGTTTACTCGTTCTAATTACAGTCAAATCAAGTCAATTAGATTGAGTTGTACACTATTCTAAATAATCAAAGTTCGTTCTATCCGAATTAATTCATTTGATTCGATTTCAATGCTTTTAAGGTCGTTCGTTGTCGTTCGAATGTAAATAAAATCAAGGGATAGTTGTTAATTCTTGTTTATTGAAGTTCCTTTCATCCGATTTGGGTTTTTTAAATTTATTAGAATGCGTTAAAGTTTACTCGTTCTAATTAAAGTCAAATCAAGTCAATTAGATTGAGTTGTACACTATTCTAAATAATCAAAGTTCATTCTATCGGACTGAATTCATTTGATTCGATTTCAATGCTTTTAAGGCCGTTCGTTGTCGTTCGAATGTAAATAAAATCAAGGGATTGTTCTTAATTCTTGTTTATTGAAGTTCCTTACGTTCGATTTGGTTGTTTTGAATCTATTAGAATGCGTTAAAGTTTACTCGTTCACATTATAGTAAAATCAAGTCGATTAGATAGAGTTGTACACTATTCTAAATAATCAAAGTTCATTCTTTCCAACTCAATTCATTTGATTCGATTTGAATGCCTTTAACGTCATCCGTTGTCGTTCGTATGCAAACGAAATCATGGGATTGTTGTTAGTTCTTATTTGTTGAAGTTCCTTACATCCGATTCGGTTGTTTTGAATCTATTGGAATGCGTTAAAGTTTACTCGTTCACATTACAGTCAAATTAAGTCAATTAGATTGAGTAATACACTATTCTAAATAATCAAAGTTCATTCTATCCGACTGAATTCAGTTGATTCGATTCGAACGCCTTTAAGGTCATTTGTTGTCGTTCAAATGCAAACAAAATAAAAGGATTGTTGTTAATTCTTATTTATTGAAGTTCCTTACGTCCGATTCGGTTGCTTTAAATCTATTGGAATGCTTTAAAGTATACTCGTTCTCATTACAGTCAAATCAACTCAATTAGATTGAGTTGTACACTATTCTAAATAATCAAAGTTCGTTCTATCCGAATTAATTCATTTGATTCGATTTCAATGCTTTTAAGGTCGTTCGTTGTCGTTCGAATGTAAATAAAATCAAGGGATAGTTGTTAATTCTTGTTTATTGAAGTTCCTTACATCCGATCTGGGTTTTTTGAATTTATTAGAATGCGTTAAAGTTTACTCGTTCTCATTACTGTAAAATCAAGTCAATTAGATTGAGTTGTACACTATTATAAATAATCAAAATTCATTCTATCCGACTGAATTGATTTGATTCGATTTCAATGCTTTTAAGGTCGTTCGTTGTTGTTCGAATGTAAATAAAATCAAGGGATTGTTGTTAATTCTTTTTTATTGAAGTTCCATACGTTCGATTTGGTTGTTTTGAATCTATTAGAATGCATTAAAGTTTACTCGTTCTCATTATAGTCAAATCAAGTCAATTAGATTGAGTTGTACACAATTCTAAATAATCAAAGTTCGTTCTATTCGAATTAATTCATTTGATTCGATTTCAATGCTTTTAAGGTCGTTGGTTGTCGTTCGAATGTAAATAAAATCAAGGGATAGTTGTTAATTCTTGTTTATTGAAGTTCCTTACATCCGATTTGGGTTTTTTGAATTTATTAAAATGCGTTAAAGTTTACTCGTTCTAATTACAGTCAAATTAAGTCAATTAGATTGAGTTGTACACTATTCTAAATAATCAAAGTTCGTTCTATCCGAATTAATTCATTTGATTCGATTTCAATGCTTTTAAGGTCGTTCGTTGTCGTTCGAATGTAAATAAAATCAAGGGATAGTTGTTAATTCTTGTTTATTGAAGTTCCTTACATCCGATTTGGGTTTTTTAAATTTATTAGAATGCGTTAAAGTTTACTCGTTCTAATTACAGTCAAATCAAGTCAATTAGATTGAGTTGTACACTATTCTAAATAATCAAAGTTCGTTCTATTCGAATTAATTCATTTGATTCGATTTCAATGCTTTTAAGGTCGTTGGTTGTCGTTCGAATGTAAATAAAATCAAGGGATAGTTGTTAATTCTTGTTTATTGAAGTTCCTTACATCCGATTTGGGTTTTTTGAATTTATTAAAATGCGTTAAAGTTTACTCGTTCTAATGACAGTCAAATTAAGTCAATTAGATTGAGTTGTACACTATTCTAAATAATCAAAGTTCGTTCTATCCGAATTAATTCATTTGATTCGATTTCAATGCTTTTAAGGTCGTTCGTTGTCGTTCGAATGTAAATAAAATCAAGGGATAGTTGTTAATTCTTGTTTATTGAAGTTCCTTACATCCGATTTGGGTTTTTTAAATTTATTAGAATGCGTTAAAGTTTACTCGTTCTAATTACAGTCAAATCAAGTCAATTAGATTGAGTTGTACACTATTCTAAATAATCAAAGTTCGTTCTATCCGAATTAATTCATTTGATTCGATTTCAATGCTTTTAAGGTCGTTCGTTGTCGTTCGAATGTAAATAAAATCAAGGGATAGTTGTTAATTCTTGTTTATTGAAGTTCCTTTCATCCGATTTGGGTTTTTTAAATTTATTAGAATGCGTTAAAGTTTACTCGTTCTAATTACAGTCAAATCAAGTCAATTAGATTGAGTTGTACACTATTCTAAATAATCAAAGTTCATTCTATCGGACTGAATTCATTTGATTCGATTTCAATGCTTTTAAGGCCGTTCGTTGTCGTTCGAATGTAAATAAAATCAAGGGATTGTTCTTAATTCTTGTTTATTGAAGTTCCTTACGTTCGATTTGGTTGTTTTGAATCTATTAGAATGCGTTAAAGTTTACTCGTTCACATTATAGTAAAATCAAGTCGATTAGATAGAGTTGTACACTATTCTAAATAATCAAAGTTCATTCTTTCCAACTCAATTCATTTGATTCGATTTGAATGCCTTTAACGTCATCCGTTGTCGTTCGTATGCAAACGAAATCATGGGATTGTTGTTAGTTCTTATTTGTTGAAGTTCCTTACATCCGATTCGGTTGTTTTGAATCTATTGGAATGCGTTAAAGTTTACTCGTTCACATTACAGTCAAATTAAGTCAATTAGATTGAGTAATACACTATTCTAAATAATCAAAGTTCATTCTATCCGACTGAATTCAGTTGATTCGATTCGAACGCCTTTAAGGTCATTTGTTGTCGTTCAAATGCAAACAAAATAAAAGGATTGTTGTTAATTCTTATTTATTGAAGTTCCTTACGTCCGATTCGGTTGCTTTAAATCTATTGGAATGCATTAAAGTATACTCGTTCTCATTACAGTCAAATTAAGTCAATTAGATTGAGTTGTACACTATTCTAAATAATCAAAGTTCATTCTATACGAATTAATTCATTTGATTCGATTTCAATGCTTTTAAGGTCGTTTGTTGTCGTTCGAATGTAAATAAAATCAAGGGATAGTTGTTAATTCTTGTTTATTGAAGTTCCTTTCATCCGATTTGGGTTTTTTAATTTATTAGAATGCGTTAAAGTTTACTCGTTCTCATTACTGTAAAATCAAGTCAATTAAATTGAGTTGTACACTATTCTAAATAATCAAAATTCATTCTATCCGACTGAATTGATTTGATTCGATTTCAAGGCTTTTAAGGTCGTTCGTTGTCGTTCGAATGTAAATAAAATCAAGGGATAGTTGTTAATTCTTGTTTATTGAAGTTCCTTACATCCGATTTGGGTTTTTTGAATTTATTAAAATGCGTTAAAGTTTACTCGTTCTAATTACAGTCAAATTAAGTCAATTAGATTAAGTTGTACACTATTCTAAATAATCAAAGTTCGTTCTATCCGAATTAATTCATTTGATTCGATTTCAATGCTTTTAAGGTCGTTCGTTGTCGTTCGAATGTAAATAAAATCAAGGGATAGTTGTTAATTCTTGTTTATTGAAGTTCCTTACATCCGATTTGGGTTTTTTAAATTTATTAGAATGCGTTAAAGTTTACTCGTTCTAATTACAGTCAAATCAAGTCAATTAGATTGAGTTGTACACTATTCTAAATAATCAAAGTTCGTTCTATCCGAATTAATTCATTTGATTCGATTTCAATGCTTTTAAGGTCGTTCGTTGTCGTTCGAATGTAAATAAAATCAAGGGATAGTTGTTAATTCTTGTTTATTGAAGTTCCTTTCATCCGATTTGGGTTTTTTAAATTTATTAGAATGCGTTAAAGTTTACTCGTTCTAATTACAGTCAAATCAAGTCAATTAGATTGAGTTGTACACTATTCTAAATAATCAAAGTTCATTCTATCGGACTGAATTCATTTGATTCGATTTCAATGCTTTTAAGGCCGTTCGTTGTCGTTCGAATGTAAATAAAATCAAGGGATTGTTCTTAATTCTTGTTTATTGAAGTTCCTTTCGTTCGATTTGGTTGTTTTGAATCTATTAGAATGCGTTAAAGTTTACTCGTTCACATTATAGTAAAATCAAGTCGATTAGATAGAGTTGTACACTATTCTAAATAATCAAAGTTCATTCTTTCCAACTCAATTCATTTGATTCGATTTGAATGCCTTTAACGTCATCCGTTGTCGTTCGTATGCAAACGAAATCATGGGATTGTTGTTAGTTCTTATTTGTTGAAGTTCCTTACATCCGATTCGGTTGTTTTGAATCTATTGGAATGCGTTAAAGTTTACTCGTTCACATTACAGTCAAATTAAGTCAATTAGATTGAGTAATACACTATTCTAAATAATCAAAGTTCATTCTATCCGACTGAATTCAGTTGATTCGATTCGAACGCCTTTAAGGTCATTTGTTGTCGTTCAAATGCAAACAAAATAAAAGGATTGTTGTTAATTCTTATTTATTGAAGTTCCTTACGTCCGATTCGGTTGCTTTAAATCTATTGGAATGCTTTAAAGTATACTCGTTCTCATTACAGTCAAATTAAGTCAATTAGATTGAGTTGTACACTATTCTAAATAATCAAAGTTCATTCTATACGAATTAATTCATTTGATTCGATTTCAATGCTTTTAAGGTCGTTTGTTGTCGTTCGAATGTAAATAAAATCAAGGGATAGTTGTTAATTCTTGTTTATTGAAGTTCCTTTCATCCGATTTGGGTTTTTTAATTTATTAGAATGCGTTAAAGTTTACTCGTTCTCATTACTGTAAAATCAAGTCAATTAAATTGAGTTGTACACTATTCTAAATAATCAAAATTCATTCTATCCGACTGAATTGATTTGATTCGATTTCAAGGCTTTTAAGGTCGTTCGTTGTCGTTCGAATGTAAATAAAATCAAGGGATAGTTGTTAATTCTTGTTTATTGAAGTTCCTTACATCCGATTTGGGTTTTTTGAATTTATTAAAATGCGTTAAAGTTTACTCGTTCTAATTACAGTCAAATTAAGTCAATTAGATTAAGTTGTACACTATTCTAAATAATCAAAGTTCGTTCTATCCGAATTAATTCATTTGATTCGATTTCAATGCTTTTAAGGTCGTTCGTTGTCGTTCGAATGTAAATAAAATCAAGGGATAGTTGTTAATTCTTGTTTATTGAAGTTCCTTACATCCGATTTGGGTTTTTTAAATTTATTAGAATGCGTTAAAGTTTACTCGTTCTAATTACAGTCAAATCAAGTCAATTAGATTGAGTTGTACACTATTCTAAATAATCAAAGTTCGTTCTATCCGAATTAATTCATTTGATTCGATTTCAATGCTTTTAAGGTCGTTCGTTGTCGTTCGAATGTAAATAAAATCAAGGGATAGTTGTTAATTCTTGTTTATTGAAGTTCCTTTCATCCGATTTGGGTTTTTTAAATTTATTAGAATGCGTTAAAGTTTACTCGTTCTAATTACAGTCAAATCAAGTCAATTAGATTGAGTTGTACACTATTCTAAATAATCAAAGTTCATTCTATCGGACTGAATTCATTTGATTCGATTTCAATGCTTTTAAGGCCGTTCGTTGTCGTTCGAATGTAAATAAAATCAAGGGATTGTTCTTAATTCTTGTTTATTGAAGTTCCTTACGTTCGATTTGGTTGTTTTGAATCTATTAGAATGCGTTAAAGTTTACTCGTTCACATTATAGTAAAATCAAGTCGATTAGATAGAGTTGTACACTATTCTAAATAATCAAAGTTCATTCTTTCCAACTCAATTCATTTGATTCGATTTGAATGCCTTTAACGTCATCCGTTGTCGTTCGTATGCAAACGAAATCATGGGATTGTTGTTAGTTCTTATTTGTTGAAGTTCCTTACATCCGATTCGGTTGTTTTGAATCTATTGGAATGCGTTAAAGTTTACTCGTTCACATTACAGTCAAATTAAGTCAATTAGATTGAGTAATACACTATTCTAAATAATCAAAGTTCATTCTATCCGACTGAATTCAGTTGATTCGATTCGAACGCCTTTAAGGTCATTTGTTGTCGTTCAAATGCAAACAAAATAAAAGGATTGTTGTTAATTCTTATTTATTGAAGTTCCTTACGTCCGATTCGGTTGCTTTAAATCTATTGGAATGCATTAAAGTATACTCGTTCTCATTACAGTCAAATTAAGTCAATTAGATTGAGTTGTACACTATTCTAAATAATCAAAGTTCATTCTATACGAATTAATTCATTTGATTCGATTTCAATGCTTTTAAGGTCGTTTGTTGTCGTTCGAATGTAAATAAAATCAAGGGATAGTTGTTAATTCTTGTTTATTGAAGTTCCTTTCATCCGATTTGGGTTTTTTAATTTATTAGAATGCGTTAAAGTTTACTCGTTCTCATTACTGTAAAATCAAGTCAATTAAATTGAGTTGTACACTATTCTAAATAATCAAAATTCATTCTATCCGACTGAATTGATTTGATTCGATTTCAAGGCTTTTAAGGTCGTTCGTTGTCGTTCGAATGTAAATAAAATCAAGGGATAGTTGTTAATTCTTGTTTATTGAAGTTCCTTACATCCGATTTGGGTTTTTTGAATTTATTAAAATGCGTTAAAGTTTACTCGTTCTAATTACAGTCAAATTAAGTCAATTAGATTAAGTTGTACACTATTCTAAATAATCAAAGTTCGTTCTATCCGAATTAATTCATTTGATTCGATTTCAATGCTTTTAAGGTCGTTCGTTGTCGTTCGAATGTAAATAAAATCAAGGGATAGTTGTTAATTCTTGTTTATTGAAGTTCCTTACATCCGATTTGGGTTTTTTAAATTTATTAGAATGCGTTAAAGTTTACTCGTTCTAATTACAGTCAAATCAAGTCAATTAGATTGAGTTGTACACTATTCTAAATAATCAAAGTTCGTTCTATCCGAATTAATTCATTTGATTCGATTTCAATGCTTTTAAGGTCGTTCGTTGTCGTTCGAATGTAAATAAAATCAAGGGATAGTTGTTAATTCTTGTTTATTGAAGTTCCTTTCATCCGATTTGGGTTTTTTAAATTTATTAGAATGCGTTAAAGTTTACTCGTTCTAATTACAGTCAAATCAAGTCAATTAGATTGAGTTGTACACTATTCTAAATAATCAAAGTTCATTCTATCGGACTGAATTCATTTGATTCGATTTCAATGCTTTTAAGGCCGTTCGTTGTCGTTCGAATGTAAATAAAATCAAGGGATTGTTCTTAATTCTTGTTTATTGAAGTTCCTTTCGTTCGATTTGGTTGTTTTGAATCTATTAGAATGCGTTAAAGTTTACTCGTTCACATTATAGTAAAATCAAGTCGATTAGATAGAGTTGTACACTATTCTAAATAATCAAAGTTCATTCTTTCCAACTCAATTCATTTGATTCGATTTGAATGCCTTTAACGTCATCCGTTGTCGTTCGTATGCAAACGAAATCATGGGATTGTTGTTAGTTCTTATTTGTTGAAGTTCCTTACATCCGATTCGGTTGTTTTGAATCTATTGGAATGCGTTAAAGTTTACTCGTTCACATTACAGTCAAATTAAGTCAATTAGATTGAGTAATACACTATTCTAAATAATCAAAGTTCATTCTATCCGACTGAATTCAGTTGATTCGATTCGAACGCCTTTAAGGTCATTTGTTGTCGTTCAAATGCAAACAAAATAAAAGGATTGTTGTTAATTCTTATTTATTGAAGTTCCTTACGTCCGATTCGGTTGCTTTAAATCTATTGGAATGCTTTAAAGTATACTCGTTCTCATTACAGTCAAATTAAGTCAATTAGATTGAGTTGTACACTATTCTAAATAATCAAAGTTCATTCTATACGAATTAATTCATTTGATTCGATTTCAATGCTTTTAAGGTCGTTTGTTGTCGTTCGAATGTAAATAAAATCAAGGGATAGTTGTTAATTCTTGTTTATTGAAGTTCCTTTCATCCGATTTGGGTTTTTTAATTTATTAGAATGCGTTAAAGTTTACTCGTTCTCATTACTGTAAAATCAAGTCAATTAAATTGAGTTGTACACTATTCTAAATAATCAAAATTCATTCTATCCGACTGAATTGATTTGATTCGATTTCAAGGCTTTTAAGGTCGTTCGTTGTCGTTCGAATGTAAATAAAATCAAGGGATAGTTGTTAATTCTTGTTTATTGAAGTTCCTTACATCCGATTTGGGTTTTTTGAATTTATTAAAATGCGTTAAAGTTTACTCGTTCTAATTACAGTCAAATTAAGTCAATTAGATTAAGTTGTACACTATTCTAAATAATCAAAGTTCGTTCTATCCGAATTAATTCATTTGATTCGATTTCAATGCTTTTAAGGTCGTTCGTTGTCGTTCGAATGTAAATAAAATCAAGGGATAGTTGTTAATTCTTGTTTATTGAAGTTCCTTACATCCGATTTGGGTTTTTTAAATTTATTAGAATGCGTTAAAGTTTACTCGTTCTAATTACAGTCAAATCAAGTCAATTAGATTGAGTTGTACACTATTCTAAATAATCAAAGTTCGTTCTATCCGAATTAATTCATTTGATTCGATTTCAATGCTTTTAAGGTCGTTCGTTGTCGTTCGAATGTAAATAAAATCAAGGGATAGTTGTTAATTCTTGTTTATTGAAGTTCCTTTCATCCGATTTGGGTTTTTTAAATTTATTAGAATGCGTTAAAGTTTACTCGTTCTAATTACAGTCAAATCAAGTCAATTAGATTGAGTTGTACACTATTCTAAATAATCAAAGTTCATTCTATCGGACTGAATTCATTTGATTCGATTTCAATGCTTTTAAGGCCGTTCGTTGTCGTTCGAATGTAAATAAAATCAAGGGATTGTTCTTAATTCTTGTTTATTGAAGTTCCTTACGTTCGATTTGGTTGTTTTGAATCTATTAGAATGCGTTAAAGTTTACTCGTTCACATTATAGTAAAATCAAGTCGATTAGATAGAGTTGTACACTATTCTAAATAATCAAAGTTCATTCTTTCCAACTCAATTCATTTGATTCGATTTGAATGCCTTTAACGTCATCCGTTGTCGTTCGTATGCAAACGAAATCATGGGATTGTTGTTAGTTCTTATTTGTTGAAGTTCCTTACATCCGATTCGGTTGTTTTGAATCTATTGGAATGCGTTAAAGTTTACTCGTTCACATTACAGTCAAATTAAGTCAATTAGATTGAGTAATACACTATTCTAAATAATCAAAGTTCATTCTATCCGACTGAATTCAGTTGATTCGATTCGAACGCCTTTAAGGTCATTTGTTGTCGTTCAAATGCAAACAAAATAAAAGGATTGTTGTTAATTCTTATTTATTGAAGTTCCTTACGTCCGATTCGGTTGCTTTAAATCTATTGGAATGCTTTAAAGTATACTCGTTCTCATTACAGTCAAATTAAGTCAATTAGATTGAGTTGTACACTATTCTAAATAATCAAAGTTCATTCTATACGAATTAATTCATTTGATTCGATTTCAATGCTTTTAAGGTCGTTTGTTGTCGTTCGAATGTAAATAAAATCAAGGGATAGTTGTTAATTCTTGTTTATTGAAGTTCCTTTCATCCGATTTGGGTTTTTTAATTTATTAGAATGCGTTAAAGTTTACTCGTTCTCATTACTGTAAAATCAAGTCAATTAAATTGAGTTGTACACTATTCTAAATAATCAAAATTCATTCTATCCGACTGAATTGATTTGATTCGATTTCAAGGCTTTTAAGGTCGTTCGTTGTCGTTCGAATGTAAATAAAATCAAGGGATAGTTGTTAATTCTTGTTTATTGAAGTTCCTTACATCCGATTTGGGTTTTTTGAATTTATTAAAATGCGTTAAAGTTTACTCGTTCTAATTACAGTCAAATTAAGTCAATTAGATTAAGTTGTACACTATTCTAAATAATCAAAGTTCGTTCTATCCGAATTAATTCATTTGATTCGATTTCAATGCTTTTAAGGTCGTTCGTTGTCGTTCGAATGTAAATAAAATCAAGGGATAGTTGTTAATTCTTGTTTATTGAAGTTCCTTACATCCGATTTGGGTTTTTTAAATTTATTAGAATGCGTTAAAGTTTACTCGTTCTAATTACAGTCAAATCAAGTCAATTAGATTGAGTTGTACACTATTCTAAATAATCAAAGTTCGTTCTATCCGAATTAATTCATTTGATTCGATTTCAATGCTTTTAAGGTCGTTCGTTGTCGTTCGAATGTAAATAAAATCAAGGGATAGTTGTTAATTCTTGTTTACTGAAGTTCCTTTCATCCGATTTGGGTTTTTTAAATTTATTAGAATGCGTTAAAGTTTACTCGTTCTAATTACAGTCAAATCAAGTCAATTAGATTGAGTTGTACACTATTCTAAATAATCAAAGTTCATTCTTTCCAACTTAATTCATTTGATTCGATTTGAATGCCTTTAACGTCATCCGTTGTCGTTCGTATGCAAACGAAATCATGGGATTGTTGTTAGTTCTTATTTGTTGAAGTTCCTTACATCCGATTCAGTTGTTTTGAATCTATTGGAATGCGTTAAAGTTTACTCGTTCACATTACAGTCAAATTAAGTCAATTAGATTGAGTAATACACTATTCTAAATAATCAAAGTTCATTCTATCCGACTGAATTCAGTTGATTCGATTCGAACGCCTTTAAGGTCATTTGTTGTCGTTCAAATGCAAACAAAATAAAAGGATTGTTGTTAATTCTTATTTATTGAAGTTCCTTACGTCCGATTCGGTTGCTTTAAATCTATTGGAATGCTTTAAAGTATACTCGTTCTCATTACAGTCAAATTAAGTCAATTAGATTGAGTTGTACACTATTCTAAATAATCAAAGTTCATTCTATACGAATTAATTCATTTGATTCGATTTCAATGCTTTTAAGGTCGTTTGTTGTCGTTCGAATGTAAATAAAATCAAGGGATAGTTTTTAATTCTTGTTTATTGAAGTTCCTTTCATCCGATTTGGGTTTTTTAATTTATTAGAATGCGTTAAAGTTTACTCATTCTAATTACAGTCAAATCAAGTCAATTAGATTGAGTTGTACACTATTCTAAATAATCAAAGTTCGTTCTATCCGAATTAATTCATTTGATTCGATTTCAATGCTTTTAAGGTCGTTCGTTGTCGTTCGAATGTAAATAAAATCAAGGGATAGTTGTTAATTCTTGTTTATTGAAGTTCCTTACATCCGATTTGGGTTTTTTGAATTTATTAGAATGCGTTAAAGTTTACTCGTTCTAATTACAGTCAAATCAAGTCAATTAGATTGAGTTGTACACTATTCTAAATAATCAAAGTTCGTTCTATCCGAATTAATTCATTTGATTCGATTTCAATGCTTTTAAGGTCGTTCGTTGTCGTTCGAATGTAAATAAAATCAAGGGATAGTTGTTAATTCTTGTTTATTGAAGTTCCTTACATCCGATTTGGGTTTTTTGAATTTATTAGAATGCGTTAAAGTTTACTCGTTCTAATTACAGTCAAATCAAGTCAATTAGATTGAGTTGTACACTATTCTAAATAATCAAAGTTCATTCTATCGGACTGAATTCATTTGATTCGATTTCAATGCTTTTAAGGCCGTTCGTTGTCGTTCGAATGTAAATAAAATCAAGGGATTGTTCTTAATTCTTGTTTATTGAAGTTCCTTACGTTCGATTTGGTTGTTTTGAATCTATTAGAATGCGTTAAAGTTTACTCGTTCACATTATAGTAAAATCAAGTCGATTAGATAGAGTTGTACACTATTCTAAATAATCAAAGTTCATTCTTTCCAACTCAATTCATTTGATTCGATTTGAATGCCTTTAACGTCATCCGTTGTCGTTCGTATGCAAACGAAATCATGGGATTGTTGTTAGTTCTTATTTGTTGAAGTTCCTTACGACCGATTCGGTTGTTTTGAATCTATTGGAATGCGTTAAAGTTTACTCGTTCACATTACAGTCAAATTAAGTCAATTAGATTGAGTAATACACTATTCTAAATAATCAAAGTTCATTCTATCCGACTGAATTCAGTTGATTCGATTCGAACGCCTTTAAGGTCATTTGTTGTCGTTCAAATGCAAACAAAATAAAAGGATTGTTGTTAATTCTTATTTATTGAAGTTCCTTACGTCCGATTCGGTTGCTTTAAATCTATTGGAATGCTTTAAAGTATACTTGTTCTCATTACAGTCAAATTAAGTCAATTAGATTGAGTTGTACACTATTCTAAATAATCAAAGTTCATTCTATACGAATTAATTCATTTGATTCGATTTCAATGCTTTTAAGGTCGTTTGTTGTCGTTCGAATGTAAATAAAATCAAGGGATAGTTGTTAATTCTTGTTTATTGAAGTTCCTTACATCCGATTTGGGTTTTTTGAATTTATTAAAATGCGTTAAAGTTTACTCGTTCTAATTACAGTCAAATTAAGTCAATTAGATTGAGTTGTACACTATTCTAAATAATCAAAGTTCGTTCTATCCGAATTAATTCATTTGATTCGATTTCAATGCTTTTAAGGTCGTTTGTTGTCGTTCGAATGTAAATAAAATCAAGGGATAGTTGTTAATTCTTGTTTATTGAAGTTCCTTACATCCGATTTGGGTTTTTTAAATTTATTAGAATGCGTTAAAGTTTACTCGTTCTAATTACAGTCAAATCAAGTCAATTAGATTGAGTTGTACACTATTCTCAATAATCAAAGTTCATTCTATCGGACTGAATTCATTTGATTCGATTTTAATGCTTTTAAGGCCGTTCGTTGTCGTTCGAATGTAAATAAAATCAAGGGATTGTTCTTAATTCTTGTTTATTGAAGTTCCTTACGTTCGATTTGGTTGTTTTGAATCTATTAGAATGCGTTATAGTTTACTCGTTCACATTATAGTAAAATCAAGTCGATTAGATAGAGTTGTACACTATTCTAAATAATCAAAGTTCATTCTTTCCAACTCAATTCATTTGATTCGATTTGAATGCCTTTAACGTCATCCGTTGTCGTTCGTATGCAAACGAAATCATGGGATTGTTGTTAGTTCTTATTTGTTGAAGTTCCTGTTGGTCCCGAGTTAGTGGCAAAACCCAAGAGGGGAGGGGTGAATTGGGTTCTTTAAAAAATCTTTGGTAAATAAAGACTTAACCCTTTGAGTAATTAATCCCCTTTTGAAAAGAGCTAGAGAGCAATAAAGATAAAGCAGTAAAAAGAGATATAACACAAGATTTATAGTGGTTCGGGCAAACCTTCCCTACTCCACTCTTCCAAGCTCACACTCTGTTGTGACTTGGGTTTCACTATGTATTCCACGAATACACTTAGAGTCACCGCTCTCTTCTAGATTTCAGCTCTAGGGGGCATATACAACTAGAGCCACTTGCTCTCTTCTAGATTCTAGCTCTAGGGGGCATAAGCAACTCACATGCAAAAGTAGGTGATGAGTCTCACTCCAATCACACCCTACTTTGCATATACTTGATCTTAGCTACCCAAGCTAAATCAAGATTTATACAACAAGACAATGAAATAAATGAAACTACACTTTACAGATTTGTGTAGGCAGATTTAGCTCGAGGAAGAAGTTGTAGAAGCAGCTTTGGATGAATATTGATGAAGGCGCATGCAACTTGAAGCTTTCTTCTTCTTCCTTAGAATGTATACGAACCACTCAGAAATGGAGAAAAGCAAATAGGATTCCTTTCTAGATCTTCTTTTCTCACTTTGGACTTTGTAGAGTATATAGTAGTATCTTGTAATGTTCTTGTCTATTTTTCACGTTCATTTGAGGGTCCTTTTATAGAGAGAAGAAAATATGAACGTTATGGAGGTGGTTGGTGCGCAATAAATGAACTTCAACGTTCGAAAATTTGACCGTTATACCCAAGTCGAAGATGGAGTCGACTTGGCTTGCGACCTGGCAACCCAAGTCGCATCTGGAGTCGACTTCGTCTGCGACTCCAGTTCTTCCAATTTCCCAAGTCTGAGTTTTAGTCGACTTGATTTCAGACTTCGACTCAAGTCGAACCTGAAGTCGACTTAGCCTGCGACTTGGCTCGGGTTTTGCTGAAGCTGCTTTGATCTTCAAGATTCGGCTTGATCTTTGCAAAGCTTTTGAGCTGTTTGAGTTCTTGCATGATATATGTTTGTTCCTCGCTTAGTCTTGGACTCACTTGGTCTCCATAACTTGGGTGTTGCCTTATTTGAATAAGCTTGAATATTTGCCTTGGCTTGATAGACTTGATTTGAACATTGAATATGAGTCTTAGCTTTGATCTTCAAGAATCTTCATTTGTTTCCTTGTGAATGAACTTTTCATCTCATTTGGGTTTGAACAAGTTCAATATGATCCTCAAGTCGATAGCATATATATGTATCAAGTTTCATTTTTACAAAATGCAACACAAAACAAAAATGAAACCTGGATACTAAACTACCCAACCCAAAATAAAATTTTACTCAACTCACCTATTCTATCTCCCCCTTTTTGTCAAACTATCAAAAATCTATCAAAAATCGATCAACTTTTAATGATTTTGTGAATTGAAATTGAGAGATCGGATATAAGATTGGTTTGATGGGACGATTTTGGGCAGATGAGTAGATGGAGATATCATGATCGGGAGATGCTGCTTTATGAACTGAACCCGATTCGTATGGATCGAGTTCAGGCATAGGCCTCTTCTTGTGACGTCCTGGGGCGAGGTGATATTTGATGGTACGCAATTCCCGATCCATGTGATCTTGTCGGGAATGCATATCAGTGATAGCATTCAGCACACCGGTCACTAGGCTAGTCATCCTATCTTCTTGATGACCCATAGCATCCAAGATCTCGTTTTTAAGGCTTTGAAGTGCAGCCATTTGATCTGAAGTAGGCGGTATGCGTTCGGGTGCAACGGATCCTTGAGGAGAATGTGATCCGTGTGACAGAGGAGATGCAGGCCGTTCAGGCGATGCCTCGGGAGCTTGCTCCCCCTCAGCTTGTGCATTGTCCTCTTGTTCTCGGACTGGCTCGCCAAGCTTCTCCCGGATTCTATCATCCCTAAACTGCTCCAAATTGATCTTCATGCGTTGGAGCAAAGCCCTGTTGATGGCGTTTGTTGTCTTCGGAACTTCATATGGTTCCCCGTCGATGTCTACATCGCACCTTTCCAGGATCAAAGTGATCCAGGATCCATATGGTAGCACGCCCCGTGGGTTCTCCTTTTTATTTGCCAGGGCTTCAAGGAAGAGTCTAGGAAGACTGATCTTCACCTTGTTGACCAATTTCCATGGATCTTCCACCTCCTTTTGGCAAGATACAGTGGGCTATTAGCAAGCGGATGACCCTGAGTCTGGGAGGAAGATCCATGTAATGCAGAAATTTGGTACCTGCATGGTATTTGTTGCTTTTTGTTAACTCATTGTAGATCTGGTCCACTGTCAGATCCTGGGAAATCCTTTCTTCATCAAAAGGTACTTGAAGAATGTTTCCAATTCTTCTCAGAGCTTCGTCTTGATCTGTATAGTTGATACTCCCAAAATGTATTTCAGTGCCTTTGACATAAGTGCAAAACTTGGTGTCGTCCCATAAATAATAAAACTGTCTTGTGAGATCAGGATAGATTCGTTCATCGGATTTGAATAGTTGTATCCATCCTTGGAAATCCAACAACTCTTCTATGTCGAACTCATAGTCGTTGAGGAACTTGAAATCTATGATCTTAGGAATGAATACCTTTCGTTCATAGAAGTTTCTGTAGAAGCGACTATGCTGTAGCTCTGTCCTGAAATAAGTAGTGGGCATTTTTAGAACTTGCCCCTTCTTGATAGGAATCCTTGAAGAGTAAGAGCTTTCAGGTCGACTTTCTGATCTTTGAGTTTGATCAGTTGACTGCGTTGTTGTTTGGAAACGAACCCGCCTACCCGTCGAGGTCGAGGGTTCCTCTCGTGGCCGTTTTGCAGGTGTTCTTTGCCTTCTGGGCACCTCTTCCTCAGTTGTTGACTTTGAAGGTCTAGGCATAGGCTTTAGAGATGGTTTTGAGACTGCTTTCTTTGGAATTCTTGGTTTTGGGGCCATTGGATTGAAGTTGTAAACTGAGAGAGAAGAAAACAGAGCTGAAGTTGTGACTTGAGAGAACTGAGAGAGAGCTGTTTTGCCGGAGAGAGAGAGAAATCTGTTGGCCGAAAACAGGTGGAGCGGCACTTGCTAGAAAAAAATGGATTTCTACCGGACAGGAGAGGGTCGCCGGAAGGGAGAAATGGATTTCTGGAGAAAAGATATCGTCGGAGAGAAAGAAGTAATCGCAGGAGCAAGAACGAGAAATGAGGAAGAAGAGGGAAAGTGGGAAAGAAGAAGAGGAAGTCGGACGGTCGCGCGCGCGGAGTCGACTTTGCCCTAGGCGAAGTCGACTTCGGTTCTCTGGAGTCGACTTCACACGTAGTGCGGAGTCGACTTTGACCCCTTTGGAGTCGACTTCGCTTTGATAGCGGAGTCGACTTCGCTTTCCCAAATCTACTTGGCTGAGTCGACTTGGCTCCTATGGAGTCGACTTGACCCATCAGTTTGCCTTTTTCAAATTTTGGCTTCTTGCTTTAATTTTTCCTAATTTAGTTCTATCATCCCCATATCATTCCTAATCTTACAGAATGATTCTTTAGCTAGTGGTTTGGTAAAGATATCAGCAATTTGATCTTCCGTTTTCACATATTCTAAGCACACATCATGATTTTCAACATGTTCACGAATAAAATGATGTCTTACATCAATATGTTTGGTTCTAGAATGCAATACTGGATTTTTAGTCAAACAAATTGCACTTGTATTATCACATCTAATAGGAATATCAACATAATCAATACCATAGTCTTTCAACTGTTGTTTCATCCAAAGTAGTTGGGCACAACAACTACCGGCGGCTATGTATTCGGCTTCCGCAGTAGATAGTGCAACACTTGTTTGTTTTCTAGAATGCCATGAAACTAGCATATGTCCAAGAAATTGACAAGTTCCACTGGTACTTTTTCTATCTACTTTATATCCGGCAAAGTCTGCATCCGAATAGCCGATTAGATCAAAGGTTGACCCCTTTGGATACCATAGTCCAAGATTTGTAGTTTTTAACAAATATTTAAAAATTCTTTTTACAGCAAGTAGATGTGATTCTTTTGGACATGCTTGGAATCTAGAGCACATACAAACACTAAATAGGATATCGGGTCTAGAAGCAGTTAAGTATAGCAAGGATCCTATCATGCTTCTATAAAGTGTTTGATCGATACTTTTACCATTTTCGTCCGCATCGATCTTGATTGTAGAGCTCATTGGAGTATTTTCTCCTTTGCTATTTTGCATTCCAAACTTCTTGAGCATCTCTCTGGCGTATTTGGACTGATTTAGAAATATCCCTTCACTTTGTTGCTTGATTTGCAGTCCAAGGAAGAAATTTAATTCTCCCATCATACTCATTTCGAATTCGCTCTGCATTATCTTAGAAAACTCTTGACAAAGTTTTTCGTCAGTAGCACCAAATATTATGTCATCAACATAAATCTGCACAATTAAAATATTTTTATTTTTATATTTAATGAACAGAGTAGTGTCTACTTTCCCCTTTTGAAACTCATGGTCAATCAAAAATTTATTCAATCTTTCATACCAAGCTCTTGGAGCTTGTTTTAGTCCATATAATGCTTTGGTCAATTTATAGACATACTTTGATTGATTCTTTTCTCCAAAGCCAGGGGGTTGTTCAACATATACTTCTTCATTTAGATAGCCATTCAAAAATGCACTTTTTACATCCATTTGAAACAATTTGAAATTCATGTGAGAAGCAAATGCTAGTAAAATGCGTATGGCTTCTAATCTTGCCACGGGTGCATATGATTCTTCAAAATCAATTCCTTCTTCTTGGGAATACCCTTTGGCTACTAATCTTGCCTTGTTTCTTATTACGAGTCCGCTTTCATCTAATTTGTTCCTAAATATCCATTTAGTACCTATGATAGTGTGATTATTTGGTCTAGGAACTAAATGCCATACATTGTTCCTTTCGAATTGGTTTAGCTCTTCTTGCATTGCAATAATCCAATGTTCATCATTGAGAGCTTGTTCAATGGTATTTGGTTCAATTTTAGATACAAAGGCATATTGACCATAAACGTTTTGTTTTGATCTTCTAGTTTTCACTCCTTCATATATATTTCCAATAACTTGCTCAATTGGATGGGCATTTTTGAACTTTAAATCAGTTGGAGGTTTATAAGAATCATTACCTTCACTTACCTCTTCCTCCATGAGATTTTCTGGCTTGAGCTCGAGTTCCTTTGGTTGTTCTTTACCTTTTGTCTCATCTGCATCACTTAGTTCATCTTCCTTTTTCGGAGTTTTGTTAATTTCATCAAATACAACGTGTATGGATTCTTCAATAATTTGGTTTCGTTTATTGAAAACTCTATATGCTTTGCTATTTGATGAATATCCAAGAAATATAGCCTCATCACTTTTAGCATCTAACTTTCCCAAGTTAGTTTTTCCATTATTCAAAACATAACATGTACATCCAAAAGCATGAAAATAAGAAATATTTGGTTTCCTTCCTTTCCATAGTTCATATGGGGTCTTTTTCAAGATTGCTCGAATGGTAACACGGTTCAATACATGACAAGCTGTACTTACAGCTTCACCCCAAAATTTCTTGGATAGATTGCTCTCATTTAGCATAGTTCTAGCCATCTCTTGTATAGTTCTATTTTTCCTTTCTACTACTCCATTTTGTTGTGGAGTTCTTGGTGCAGAAAATGTGTGGTGAATTCCTTTTTCATTGCAAAATTCCATGAATCGTTTGTTTTCGAATTCGCCACCATGATCGCTTCTTATGGTCACAATAGTACTTTGTTTTTCATTTTGCACCAAATTTACAAAAGTTGCAAACATAGAGAAGGCTTCATCTTTACTAGCTAAGAGAATTATCCATGTGAATCTTGAAAAATCATCAACTATGACAAATACATATTTCTTTCCACCAATGGTTAGAATGTCGGATGGCCCGTATAGATCCATATGTAGTAATTCAAGTGGCTTAGTGGTGGAAATTTCCTTTTTGGTAGAGAAAGGAATCTTGGGTTGTTTTGATAATTGACATGCCTTGCAAATCTTGTCTTTGTCATATTTCAATCTTGGTAATCCTTCTACCAAACTCTTTTTCCATAGGGTTTTTATGTTTCCCATGTTTATATGTCCAAGCCTTTTATGCCAAACCCATGGATCATTATCAATGGCCATTAGACATTGACCATTCAATTCATCAAGTGAAACCAAATATACATTTCCATGTCTTTTACCACTAAACATGATATGCTCTCCATCAAATACATTACATATAGATGATTCAAACACAACTTTGTACCCTTTATCACATAATTGGCTAATGCTCATTAAATTGTGTTTGAGTCCTTCAACAAACAAAACATCTTCCATGCATGCATTTGAAATACTATGTATATTTCCTTTACCTTTAATTTTACCTTTTTCATTATTGCCAAAGGCAACCATTCCATCATTACAAGGCTTAAGTTTGTGAAACAAACTTCTTTCTCCGGTCATATGCCTTGAGCAGCCGCTATCCATAAACCATTCATTGTTTGCCTTTGCCTTAAAACATGTCTGAAAAATAAGCAAATAAATCTTATCTCCTTGGTACCCATTTTATGGGTCCATTTGGGTTAGTAATATAAATCAATTTTTGTTGTTCTAACTTTGAAAGCCCAAATCTTGTGTTTCTTGGAACCCAAACTAATTTTGCACCATGGTCATATAATTTCTTAAAATTACATTTGTAAGTTTTGTGTCCCATTTTATTGCAGAAATTACAAGCCATAGGTAATCTTGGAGTAGGCTTCCAAGTATGCAATGGTTCAAATGTTGGTCTTCTAGTCCACTTAAAATTTTTCTTTTGTGGCTTGTACATAGATGCATTTTTAGTTTGATGTTTCTCAAGTATTTGTACATTTGATTTGCTACTTTCTCCTTGCTCAAATGTATGATACCCAAGACCTCTTTTATGTGTTTGGGAGGTCATATTCAAAAACATTTTGACACTTTCTCCTGGATTAGAGAACTTAGCTAATGATTCATTTAATGATTTGTTTTCCTTTTTCAGCAGATCATTTTCATCTTTCAATTTGTCTAATCTTTCTGCAAGTTTACCATTTACAATTATTGTTGCATCACATTGTTTTTTCTTAATTGTAAACTTGCTTCCTAATTTCTTCATCTCTTCATATAATGAATCATATGCAGTTTGTAGCTCATCTAATTCAGTACATTTGAGGCATTCTTGAAAGGAAGTAAAACTTGATTTAGAATGGGAGAGTTTGGAACTTACCTCTTCATCGCTTGTGCATTTTGTTGAGGTAATTCGTTCTTCTTGTTCGATTTGTGCCATGCAGCAAATTCTTGCACATTCTTCCGCCTCATTTTCGTCGGTTGAGGAATTACTCGTTGTAGATTCCTCATCGTTTACATACATGCCTCTACCTTTGTACTTTTGGAATCTTTTGTTGTTCCTTCTATCCTTTCTTTTTTCGTTTGCCTTGCTTTCTTCGGGAGTTGGACATTGAGCTTGCATATGTCCCGAACCGCCGCATCGGTAGCATTTGGTTGGTTCTTTCTTCTTCTCTTTGGGAGTTCTTTCCTTGAAGCTTCTGAAATTTTTCCCTTTCCTCACAAATTTTCTGAAGCGTTTTGTGAGAAGGGCAATCTCGTCGTCGTTTTGAGAAGAGGAGGTATCGTCAGTGTCTTGTGCGGCTTTCAAGGCGATTGCTCTTTTGCCCCTATGTTGATCTTCATTTCTTCTTTTAATTAGCTCATGTGACATTAGTGAGCTAATTAAGTCTTCAAGCTTTAAAGTGTTTAGGTCTTTGGCTTCTTCTATTGCAGTGATCTTTGGAGTCCATGATTCCGGTAGAGCTCTTAAGATCTTCATAACCTGCTCAGATTCAGAAATAGCCTTTCCAAGACCTTTTAAAGCATTAGTGATTTTTGAGAATCTAGCGAACATTTCAGAAATATTTTCTGTTTCTAGCATTCTAAAATTCTCTAGTTCTCCAATCAAAATATTTCTTCTCGTCCCTTGGACTTGAGAAGTTCCTTCATAGATAGAGGTTAGCGTATCCCATATTTCTTTGGCGGTCAAGCAAGAGGATACTCTATCATATTCAGAAGCATTAAGAGCACAAAATAAAGAGTTCATAGCTTTGGCGTTGCTCTTAACAATTCTTACTTCCTCATCGGTCCATTTGGAAGCTCTTTCATCGGTAGGCAAGGTTACTCCATCTTGGATAGCAATCCAAGAGTCCATGTCGGTAGCCATGATGAGTTGCTTCATACGAAGCTTCCAATATCCAAAATTGTTCCCATCAAACAACGGTGGCCTTGTAAAGGATTGGCCTTCAGCAAAAGCGGGAACGGAAGTAGATTGGGATGCCATTTTGATAAGATCTCTTTGGTAAACTCAAAGACCTGCTCTGATACCACTTGTTGGTCCCGAGTTAGTGGAAAAACCCAAGAGGGGAGGGGTGAATTGGGTTCTTTAAAAAATCTTTGGTAAATAAAGACTTAACCCTTTGAGTAATTAATCCCCTTTTGAAAAGAGCTAGAGAGCAATAAAGATAAAGCAGTAAAAAGAGATATAACACAAGATTTATAGTGGTTCGGGCAAACCTTTCCTACTCCACTCTTCCAAGCTCACACTCTGTTGTGACTTGGGTTTCACTATGTATTCCACGAATACACTTAGAGTCACCGCTCTCTTCTAGATTTCAGCTCTAGGGGGCATATACAACTAGAGCCACTTGCTCTCTTCTAGATTCTAGCTCTAGGGGGCATAAGCAACTCACATGCAAAAGTAGGTGATGAGTCTCACTCCAATCACACCCTACTTTGCATATACTTGATCTTAGCTACCCAAGCTAAATCAAGATTTATACAACAAGACAATGAAATAAATGAAACTACACTTTACGGATTTGTGTAGGCAGATTTAGCTCGAGGAAGAAGTTGTAGAAGCAGCTTTGGATGAATATTGATGAAGGCGCATGCAACTTGAAGCTTTCTTCTTCTTCCTTAGAATGTATACGAACCACTCAGAAATGGAGAAAAGCAAATAGGATTCCTTTCTAGATCTTCTTTTCTCACTTTGGACTTTGTAGAGTATATAGTAGTATCTTGTAATGTTCTTGTCTATTTTTCACGTTCATTTGAGGGTCCTTTTATAGAGAGAAGAAAATATGAACGTTATGGAGGTGGTTGGTGCGCAATAAATGAACTTCAACGTTCAAAAATTTGACCGTTATACCCAAGTCGAAGATGGAGTCGACTTGGCTTGCGACCTGGCAACCCAAGTCGCATCTGGAGTCGACTTCGTCTGCGACTCCAGTTCTTCCAATTTCCCAAGTCTGAGTTTTAGTCGACTTGATTTCAGACTTCGACTCAAGTCGAACCTGAAGTCGACTTAGCCTGCGACTTGGCTCGGGTTTTGCTGAAGCTGCTTTGATCTTCAAGATTCGGCTTGATCTTTGCAAAGCTTTTGAGCTGTTTGAGTTCTTGCATGATATATGTTTGTTCCTCGCTTAGTCTTGGATTCACTTGGTCTCCATAACTTGGGTGTTGCCTTATTTGAATAAGCTTGAATATTTGCCTTGGCTTGATAGACTTGATTTGAACATTGAATATGAGTCTTAGCTTTGATCTTCAAGAATCTTCATTTGTTTCCTTGTGAATGAACTTTTCATCTCATTTGGGTTTGAACAAGTTCAATATGATCCTCAAGTCGAAGTTGGAGTCGACCTTGTCTGCAACTTGACTCAAGTCGCTCCTGGAGTCGACTTCGTTTGCGACTTGGGCAGCTTCGTCCCCCAAAATCAACGCTGGACATTTTCTTTTGTTTGAAGTCGATTCTGGAGTCGACTTCGTATGCGACTTGACTTCCTAAGTCGCAAGTGGAGTCGACTTGACCTGCGACTTCACCTGTTGCCTTTTGGGATTCATTCTCAAGTCGATTTTTGAGTCGACTTTGGGATCGACTTCACCCAAGTCGAAGTCCAAGTCGACTTGTAGATCGACTTGACCTCTTTGCTTTCCTTAAACAATTAGTAAACACATTAGTACCTTTTATATACTCAAATTAGTTCTTGTTAATCATCAAAACTCAAGTTTTGGTCAATTTTTATTGTTTTAAACATTGTTTCCAACAGTTCCTTACGTCCGATTCGGTTGTTTTGAATCTATTGGAATGCGTTAAAGTTTACTCGTTCACATTACAGTCAAATTAAGTCAATTAGATTGAGTAATACACTATTCTAAATAATCAAAGTTCATTCTATCCGACTGAATTCAGTTGATTCGATTCGAACGCCTTTAAGGTCATTTGTTGTCGTTCAAATGCAAACAAAATAAAAGGATTGTTGTTAATTCTTATTTATTGAAGTTCCTTACGTCCGATTCGGTTGCTTTAAATCTATTGGAATGCTTTAAAGTATACTCGTTCTCATTACAGTCAAATTAAGTCAATTAGATTGAGTTGTACACTATTCTAAATAATCAAAGTTCATTCTATACGAATTAATTCATTTGATTCGATTTCAATGCTTTTAAGGTCGTTTGTTGTCGTTCGAATGTAAATAAAATCAAGGGATAGTTGTTAATTCTTGTTTATTGAAGTTCCTTTCATCCGATTTGGGTTTTTTAATTTATTAGAATGCGTTAAAGTTTACTCGTTCTCATTACTGTAAAATCAAGTCAATTAAATTGAGTTGTACACTATTCTAAATAATCAAAATTCATTCTATCCGACTGAATTGATTTGATTCGATTTCAATGCTTTTAAGGTCGTTCGTTGTCGTTCGAATGTAAATAAAATCAAGGGATTGTTGTTAATTCTTTTTTATTGAAGTTCCATACGTTCGATTTGGTTGTTTTGAATCTATTAGAATGCCTTAAAGTTTACTCGTTCTCATTATAGTCAAATCAAGTCAATTAGATTGAGTTGTACACTATTCTCAATAATCAAAGTTCGTTCTATTCGAATTAATTCATTTGATTCGATTTCAATGCTTTTAAGGTCGTTGGTTGTCGTTCGAATGTAAATAAAATCAAGGGATAGTTGTTAATTCTTGTTTATTGAAGTTCCTTACATCCGATTTGGGTTTTTTGAATTTATTAAAATGCGTTAAAGTTAACTCATTCTAATTACAGTCAAATTAAGTCAATTAGATTGAGTTGTACACTATTCTAAATAATCAAAGTTCGTTCTATCCGAATTAATTCATTTGATTCGATTTCAATGCTTTTAAGGTCGTTCGTTGTCGTTCGAATGTAAATAAAATCAAGGGATAGTTGTTAATTCTTGTTTATTGAAGTTCCTTACATCCGATTTGGGTTTTTTGAATTTATTAGAATGCGTTAAAGTTTACTCGTTCTAATTACAGTCAAATCAAGTCAATTAGATTGAGTTGTACACTATTCTAAATAATCAAAGTTCATTCTATCGGACTGAATTCATTTGATTCGATTTCAATGCTTTTATGGTCGTTCGTTGTCGTTCGAATGTAAATAAAATCAAGGGATTGTTCTTAATTCTTGTTTATTGAAGTTCCTTACGTTCGATTTGGTTGTTTTGAATCTATTAGAATGCGTTAAAGTTTACTCGTTCACATTATAGTAAATTTAAGTCGATTAGATAGAGTTGTACACTATTCTAAATAATCAAAGTTCATTCTTTCCAACTCAATTCATTTGATTCGATTTGAATGCCTTTAACGTCATCCGTTGTCTTTCGTATGCAAACGAAATCATGGGATTGTTGTTAGTTCTTATTTGTTGAAGTTCCTTACGTCCGATTCGGTTGTTTTGAATCTACTGGAATGCGTTAAAGTTTACTCGTTCACATTACAGTCAAATTAAGTCAATTAGATTGAGTAATACACTATTCTAAATAATCAAAGTTCATTCTATCCGACTGAATTCAGTTGATTCGATTCGAACGCCTTTAAGATCATTTGTTGTCGTTCAAATGCAAACAAAATAAAAGGATTGTTGTTAATTCTTATTTATTGAAGTTCCTTACGTCCGATTCGGTTGCTTTAAATCTATTGGAATGCTTTAAAGTTTACTCGATCTCATTACAGTCAAATTAAGTCAATTAGATTGAGTAGTACACTATTCTAAATAATCAAAGTTCATTCTATACGAATTAATTCATTTGATTCGATTTCAATGCTTTTAAGATCGTTTGTTGTCGTTCGAATGTAAATAAAATCAAGGGATAGTTGTTAATTCTTGTTTATTGAAGTTCCTTACTTCCGATTTGGGTTTTTTAATTTATTAGAATGCGTTAAAGTTTACTCGTTCTCATTACTGTAAAATCAAGTCAATTAGATTGAGTTGTACACTATTCTAAATAATCAAAATTCATTCTATCCGACTGAATTCATTTGATTCGATTTGAATGCCTTTAACGTCATCCGTTGTCGTTCGTATGCAAACGAAATCATGGGATTGTTGTTAGTTCTTATTTGTTGAAGTTCCTTACGTCCGATTCGGTTGTTTTGAATCTATTGGAATGCGTTAAAGTTTACTCGGTCACATTACAGTTAAATTAAGTCAATTAGATTGAGTAATACACTATTCTAAATAATCAAAGTTCATTCTATCCGACTGAATTCAGTTGATTCGATTCGAACGCCTTTAAGGTCATTTGTTGTCGTTCAAATGCAAACAAAATAAAAGGATTGTTGTTAATTCTTATTTATTGAAGTTCCTTACGTCCGATTCGGTTGCTTTAAATCTATTGGAATGCTTTAAAGTATACTCGTTCTCATTACAGTCAAATTAAGTCAATTAGATTGAGTTGTACACTATTCTAAATAATCAAAGTTCAATCTATACGAATTAATTCATTTGATTCGATTTCAATGCTTTTAAGGTCGTTTGTTGTCGTTCGAATGTAAATAAAATCAAGGGATAGTTGTTAATTCTTGTTTATTGAAGTTCCTTTCATCCGATTTGGGTTTTTTAATTTATTAGAATGCGTTAAAGTTTACTCGTTCTCATTACTGTAAAATCAAGTCAATTAAATTGAGTTGTACACTATTCTAAATAATCAAAATTCATTCTATCCGACTGAATTGATTTGATTCGATTTCAATGCTTTTAAGGTCGTTCGTTGTCGTTCGAATGTAAATAAAATCAAGGGATAGTTGTTAATTCTTGTTTATTGAAGTTCCTTTCATCCGATTTGGGTTTTTTAAATTTATTAGAATGCGTTAAAGTTTACTCATTCTAATTACAGTCAAATCAAGTCAATTAGATTGAGTTGTACACTATTCTAAATAATCAAAGTTCGTTCTATCCGAATTAATTCATTTGATTCGATTTCAATGCTTTTAAGGTCGTTCGTTGTCGTTCGAATGTAAATAAAATCAAGGGATAGTTGTTAATTCTTGTTTATTGAAGTTCCTTACATCCGATTTGGGTTTTTTGAATTTATTAGAATGCGTTAAAGTTTACTCGTTCTAATTACAGTCAAATCAAGTCAATTAGATCGAGTTGTACACTATTCTAAATAATCAAAGTTCATTCTATCGGACTGAATTCATTTGATTCGATTTCAATGCTTTTAAGGCCGTTCGTTGTCGTTCGAATGTAAATAAAATCAAGGGATTGTTCTTAATTCTTGTTTATTGAAGTTCCTTACGTTCGATTTGGTTGTTTTGAATCTATTAGAATGCGTTAAAGTTTACTCGTTCACATTATAGTAAAATCAAGTCGATTAGATAGAGTTGTACACTATTCTAAATAATCAAAGTTCATTCTTTCCAACTCAATTCATTTGATTCGATTTGAATGCCTTTAACGTCATCCGTTGTCGTTCGTATGCAAACGAAATCATGGGATTGTTGTTAGTTCTTATTTGTTGAAGTTCCTTACGACCGATTCGGTTGTTTTGAATCTATTGGAATGCGTTAAAGTTTACTCGTTCATATTACAGTCAAATTAAGTCAATTAGATTGAGTAATACACTATTCTAAATAATCAAAGTTCATTCTATCCGACTGAATTCAGTTGATTCGATTCGAACGCCTTTAAGATCATTTGTTGTCGTTCAAATGCAAACGAAATAAAAGGATTGTTGTTAATTCTTATTTATTGAAGTTCCTTACGTCCGATTCGGTTGCTTTAAATCTATTGGAATGCTTTAAAGTTTACTCGATCTCATTACAGTCAAATTAAGTCAATTAGATTGAGTTGTACACTATTCTAAATAATCAAAGTTCATTCTATACGAATTAATTCATTTGATTCGATTTCAATGCTTTTAAGGTCGTTTGTTGTCGTTCGAATGTAAATAAAATCAAGGGATAGTTGTTAATTCTTGTTTATTGAAGTTCCTTACATCCGATTTGGGTTTTTTAAATTTATTAGAATGCGTTAAAGTTTACTCGTTCTAATTACTGTAAAATCAAGTCAATTAGATTGAGTTGTACACTATTCTAAATAATCAAAGTTCGTTCTATCCGAATTAATTCATTTGATTCGATTTCAATGCTTTTAAGGTCGTTCGTTGTCGTTCGAATGTAAATAAAATCAAGGGATTGTTGTTAATTCTTTTTTATTGAAGTTCCTTACATCCGATTTGGGTTTTTTGAATTTATTAGAATGCGTTAAAATTTACTCGTTCTCATCGCTGTAAAATCAAGTCAATTAGATTGAGTTGTACACTATTCTAAATAATCAAAATTCATTCTATCCGACTGAATTCATTTGATTCGATTTCAATGGTTTCAAGGTCGTTCGTTGTCGTTCGAATGTAAATAAAATCAAGGGATTGTTGTTAATTCTTGTTTATTGAAGTTCCTTACGTTCGGTTTGGTTGTTTTGAATCTATTAGAATGCGTTAAAGTTTACTCATTCTCATTACAGTCAAATCAACTCAATTAGATTGAGTTGTACACTATTCTAAATAATCAAAGTTCGTTCTATCCGAATTAATTCATTTGATTCGATTTCAATGCTTTTAAGGTCATTCGTTGTCGTTCGAATGTAAATAAAATCAAGGGATAGTTGTTAATTCTTGTTTATTGAAGTTCCTTACATCCGATCTGGGTTTTTTGAATTTATTAGAATGCGTTAAAGTTTACTCGTTCTCATTACTGTAAAATCAAGTCAATTAGATTGAGTTGTACACTATTATAAATAATCAAAATTCATTCTATCCGACTGAATTGATTTGATTCGATTTCAATGCTTTTAAGGTCGTTCGTTGTTGTTCGAATGTAAATAAAATCAAGGGATAGTTGTTAATTCTTGTTTATTGAAGTTCCTTACGTTCGGTTCGGTTGTTTTGAATCTATTAGAATGCGTTAAAGTTTACTCATTCTCATTACAGTCAAATCAACTCAATTAGATTGAGTTGTACACTATTCTAAATAATCAAAGTTCGTTCTATCCGAATTAATTCATTTGATTCGATTTCAATGCTTTTAAGGTCGTTCGTTGTCGTTCGAATGTAAATAAAATCAAGGGATAGTTGTTAATTCTTGTTTATTGAAGTTCCTTACATCCGATCTGGGTTTTTTGAATTTATTAGAATGCGTTAAAGTTTACTCGTTCTCATTACTGTAAAATCAAGTCAATTAGATTGAGTTGTACACTATTATAAATAATCAAAATTCCTTCTATCCGACTGAATTGATTTGATTCGATTTCAATGCTTTTAAGGTCGTTCGTTGTCGTTCAAAAGTAAATAAAATCAAGGGATTGTTGTTAATTCTTGTTTATTGAAGTTCCTTACGTTCGGTTTGGTTGTTTTGAATCTATTAGAATGCGTTAAAGTTTACTCATTCTCATTACAGTCAAATCAACTCAATTAGATTGAGTTGTACACTATTCTAAATAATCAAAGTTCGTTCTATCCGAATTAATTCATTTGATTCGATTTCAATGCTTTTAAGGTCGTTCGTTGTCGTTCGAATGTAAATAAAATCAAGGGATAGTTGTTAATTCTTGTTTATTGAAGTTCCTTACATCCGATCTGGGTTTTTTGAATTTATTAGAATGCGTTAAAGTTTACTCGTTCTCATTACTGTAAAATCAAGTCAAATAGATTGAGTTGTACACTATTATAAATAATCAAAATTCATTCTATCCGACTGAATTGATTTGATTCGATTTCAATGCTTTTAAGGTCGTTCGTTGTTGTTCGAATGTAAATAAAATCAAGGGATTGTTGTTAATTCTTTTTTATTGAAGTTCCATACGTTCGATTTGGTTGTTTTGAATCTATTAGAATGCATTAAAGTTTACTCGTTCTCATTATAGTCAAATCAAGTCAATTAGATTGAGTTGTACACAATTCTAAATAATCAAAGTTCGTTCTATTCGAATTAATTCATTTGATTCGATTTCAATGCTTTTAAGGTCGTTGGTTGTCGTTCGAATGTAAATAAAATCAAGGGATAGTTGTTAATTCTTGTTTATTGAAGTTCCTTACATCCGATTTGGGTTTTTTGAATTTATTAAAATGCGTTAAAGTTTACTAGTTCTAATTACAGTCAAATTAAGTCAATTAGATTGAGTTGTACACTATTCTAAATAATCAAAGTTCGTTCTATCCGAATTAATTCATTTGATTCGATTTCAATGCTTTTAAGGTCGTTCGTTGTCGTTCGAATGTAAATAAAATCAAGGGATAGTTGTTAATTCTTGTTTATTGAAGTTCCTTACATCCGATTTGGGTTTTTTAAATTTATTAGAATGCGTTAAAGTTTACTCGTTCTAATTACAGTCAAATCAAGTCAATTAGATTGAGTTGTACACTATTCTAAATAATCAAAGTTCGTTCTATCCGAATTAATTCATTTGATTCGATTTCAATGCTTTTAAGGTCGTTCGTTGTCGTTCGAATGTAAATAAAATCAAGGGATAGTTGTTAATTCTTGTTTATTGAAGTTCCTTTCATCCGATTTGGGTTTTTTAAATTTATTAGATTGCGTTAAAGTTTACTCGTTCTAATTACAGTCAAATCAAGTCAATTAGATTGAGTTGTACACTATTCTAAATAATCAAAGTTCATTCTATCGGACTGAATTCATTTGATTCGATTTCAATGCTTTTAAGGTCGTTCGTTGTCGTTCGAATGTAAATAAAATCAAGGGATAGTTGTTAATTCTTGTTTATTGAAGTTCCTTACATCCGATCTGGGTTTTTTGAATTTATTAGAATGCGTTAAAGTTTACTCGTTCTCATTACTGTAAAATCAAGTCAATTAGATTGAGTTGTACACTATTATAAATAATCAAAATTCATTCTATCCGACTGAATTGATTTGATTCGATTTCAATGCTTTTAAGGTCGTTCGTTGTCGTTCGAATGTAAATAAAATCAAGGGATAGTTGTTAATTCTTGTTTATTGAAGTTCCTTACATCCGATTTGGGTTTTTTGAATTTATTAAAATGCGTTAAAGTTTACTCGTTCTAATTACAGTCAAATTAAGTCAATTAGATTGAGTTGTACACTATTCTAAATAATCAAAGTTCGTTCTATCCGAATTAATTCATTTGATTCGATTTCAATGCTTTTAAGGTCGTTCGTTGTCGTTCGAATGTAAATAAAATCCAGGGATAGTTGTTAATTCTTGTTTATTGAAGTTCCTTACATCCGATTTGGGTTTTTTAAATTTATTAGAATGCGTTAAAGTTTACTCGTTCTAATTACAGTCAAATCAAGTCAATTAGATTGAGTTGTACACTATTCTAAATAATCAAAGTTCGTTCTATCCGAATTAATTCATTTGATTCGATTTCAATGCTTTTAAGGTCGTTCGTTGTCGTTCGAATGTAAATAAAATCAAGGGATAGTTGTTAATTCTTGTTTATTGAAGTTCCTTACGTTCGGTTCGGTTGTTTTGAATCTATTAGAATGCGTTAAAGTTTACTCATTCTCATTACAGTCAAATCAACTCAATTAGATTGAGTTGTACACTATTCTAAATAATCAAAGTTCGTTCTATCCGAATTAATTCATTTGATTCGATTTCAATGCTTTTAAGGTCGTTCGTTGTCGTTCGAATGTAAATAAAATCAAGGGATAGTTGTTAATTCTTGTTTATTGAAGTTCCTTACATCCGATCTGGGTTTTTTGAATTTATTAGAATGCGTTAAAGTTTACTCGTTCTCATTACTGTAAAATCAAGTCAATTAGATTGAGTTGTACACTATTATAAATAATCAAAATTCATTCTATCCGACTGAATTGATTTGATTCGATTTCAATGCTTTTAAGGTCGTTCGTTGTCGTTCGAAAGTAAATAAAATCAAGGGATTGTTGTTAATTCTTGTTTATTGAAGTTCCTTACGTTCGGTTTGGTTGTTTTGAATCTATTAGAATGCGTTAAAGTTTACTCATTCTCATTACAGTCAAATCAACTCAATTAGATTGAGTTGTACACTATTCTAAATAATCAAAGTTCGTTCTATCCGAATTAATTCATTTGATTCGATTTCAATGCTTTTAAGGTCGTTCGTTGTCGTTCGAATGTAAATAAAATCAAGGGATAGTTGTTAATTCTTGTTTATTGAAGTTCCTTACATCCGATCTGGGTTTTTTGAATTTATTAGAATGCGTTAAAGTTTACTCGTTCTCATTACTGTAAAATCAAGTCAATTAGATTGAGTTGTACACTATTATAAATAATCAAAATTCATTCTATCCGACTGAATTGATTTGATTCGATTTCAATGCTTTTAAGGTCGTTCGTTGTTGTTCGAATGTAAATAAAATCAAGGGATTGTTGTTAATTCTTTTTTATTGAAGTTCCATACGTTCGATTTGGTTGTTTTGAATCTATTAGAATGCATTAAAGTTTACTCGTTCTCATTATAGTCAAATCAAGTCAATTAGATTGAGTTGTACACAATTCTAAATAATCAAAGTTCGTTCTATTCGAATTAATTCATTTGATTCGATTTCAATGCTTTTAAGGTCGTTGGTTGTCGTTCGAATGTAAATAAAATCAAGGGATAGTTGTTAATTCTTGTTTATTGAAGTTCCTTACATCCGATTTGGGTTTTTTGAATTTATTAAAATGCGTTAAAGTTTACTAGTTCTAATTACAGTCAAATTAAGTCAATTAGATTGAGTTGTACACTATTCTAAATAATCAAAGTTCGTTCTATCCGAATTAATTCATTTGATTCGATTTCAATGCTTTTAAGGTCGTTCGTTGTCGTTCGAATGTAAATAAAATCAAGGGATAGTTGTTAATTCTTGTTTATTGAAGTTCCTTACATCCGATTTGGGTTTTTTAAATTTATTAGAATGCGTTAAAGTTTACTCGTTCTAATTACAGTCAAATCAAGTCAATTAGATTGAGTTGTACACTATTCTAAATAATCAAAGTTCGTTCTATCCGAATTAATTCATTTGATTCGATTTCAATGCTTTTAAGGTCGTTCGTTGTCGTTCGAATGTAAATAAAATCAAGGGATAGTTGTTAATTCTTGTTTATTGAAGTTCCTTTCATCCGATTTGGGTTTTTTAAATTTATTAGATTGCGTTAAAGTTTACTCGTTCTAATTACAGTCAAATCAAGTCAATTAGATTGAGTTGTACACTATTCTAAATAATCAAAGTTCATTCTATCGGACTGAATTCATTTGATTCGATTTCAATGCTTTTAAGGTCGTTCGTTGTCGTTCGAATGTAAATAAAATCAAGGGATTGTTCTTAATTCTTGTTTATTGAAGTTCCTTACGTTCGATTTGGTTGTTTTGAATCTATTAGAATGCGTTAAAGTTTACTCGTTCACATTATAGTAAAATCCAGTCAATTAGATTGAGTTGTACACTATTCTAAATAATCAAAGTTAATTCTATCGGACTGAATTCATTTGATTCGATTTCAATGCTTTTAAGGTCGTTCGTTGTCGTTCGAATGTAAATAAAATCAAGGGATTGTTCTTAATTCTTGTTTATTGAAGTTCCTTACGTTCGATTTGGTTGTTTTGAATCTATTAGAATGCGTTAAAGTTTACTCGTTCACATTATAGTAAAATCAAGTCGATTAGATAGAGTTGTACACTATTCTAAATAATCAAAGTTCATTCTTTCCAACTCAATTCATTTGATTCGATTTGAATGCCTTTAACGTCATCCGTTGTCGTTCGTATGCAAACGAAATCATGGGATTGTTGTTAGTTCTTATTTGTTGAAGTTCCTTACGTCCGATTCGGTTGTTTTGAATCTATTGGAATGCGTTAAAGTTTACTCGTTCACATTACAGTCAAATTAAGTCAATTAGATTGAGTAATACACTATTCTAAATAATCAAAGTTCATTCTATCCGACTGAATTCAGTTGATTCGATTCGAACGCCTTTAAGGTCATTTGTTGTCGTTCAAATGCAAACAAAATAAAAGGATTGTTGTTAATTCTTATTTATTGAAGTTCCTTACGTCCGATTCGGTTGCTTTAAATCTATTGGAATGCTTTAAAGTATACTCGTTCTCATTACAGTCAAATTAAGTCAATTAGATTGAGTTGTACACTATTCTAAATAATCAAAGTTCGTTCTATCCGAATTAATTCATTTGATTCGATTTCAATGCTTTTAAGGTCGTTCGTTGTCGTTCGAATGTAAATAAAATCAAGGGATAGTTGTTAATTCTTGTTTATTGAAGTTCCTTACATCCGATCTGGGTTTTTTGAATTTATTAGAATGCGTTAAAGTTTACTCGTTCTCATTACTGTAAAATCAAGTCAATTAGATTGAGTTGTACACTATTATAAATAATCAAAATTCATTCTATCCGACTGAATTGATTTGATTCGATTTCAATGCTTTTAAGGTCGTTCGTTGTCGTTCGAAAGTAAATAAAATCAAGGGATTGTTGTTAATTCTTGTTTATTGAAGTTCCTTACGTTCGGTTTGGTTGTTTTGAATCTATTAGAATGCGTTAAAGTTTACTCCTTCTCATTACAGTCAAATCAACTCAATTAGATTGAGTTGTACACTATTCTAAATAATCAAAGTTCGTTCTATCCGAATTAATTCATTTGATTCGATTTCAATGCTTTTAAGGTCGTTCGTTGTCGTTCGAATGTAAATAAAATCAAGGGATAGTTGTTAATTCTTGTTTATTGAAGTTCCTTACATCCGATCTGGGTTTTTTGAATTTATTAGAATGCGTTAAAGTTTACTCGTTCTCATTACTGTAACATCAAGTCAATTAGATTGAGTTGTACACTATTATAAATAATCAAAATTCATTCTATCCGACTGAATTGATTTGATTCGATTTCAATGCTTTTAAGGTCGTTCGTTGTTGTTCGAATGTAAATAAAATCAAGGGATTGTTGTTAATTCTTTTTTATTGAAGTTCCATACGTTCGATTTGGTTGTTTTGAATCTATTAGAATGCATTAAAGTTTACTCGTTCTCATTATAGTCAAATCAAGTCAATTAGATTGAGTTGTACACAATTCTAAATAATCAAAGTTCGTTCTATTCGAATTAATTCATTTGATTCGATTTCAATGCTTTTAAGGTCGTTGGTTGTCGTTCGAATGTAAATAAAATCAAGGGATAGTTGTTAATTCTTGTTTATTGAAGTTCCTTACATCCGATTTGGGTTTTTTGAATTTATTAAAATGCGTTAAAGTTTACTAGTTCTAATTACAGTCAAATTAAGTCAATTAGATTGAGTTGTACACTATTCTAAATAATCAAAGTTCGTTCTATCCGAATTAATTCATTTGATTCGATTTCAATGCTTTTAAGGTCGTTCGTTGTCGTTCGAATGTAAATAAAATCAAGGGATAGTTGTTAATTCTTGTTTATTGAAGTTCCTTACATCCGATTTGGGTTTTTTAAATTTATTAGAATGCGTTAAAGTTTACTCGTTCTAATTACAGTCAAATCAAGTCAATTAGATTGAGTTGTACACTATTCTAAATAATCAAAGTTCGTTCTATCCGAATTAATTCATTTGATTCGATTTCAATGCTTTTAAGGTCGTTCGTTGTCGTTCGAATGTAAATAAAATCAAGGGATAGTTGTTAATTCTTGTTTATTGAAGTTCCTTTCATCCGATTTGGGTTTTTTAAATTTATTAGAATGCGTTAAAGTTTACTCGTTCTCATTACTGTAAAATCAAGTCAATTAGATTGAGTTGTACACTATTATAAATAATCAAAATTCATTCTATCCGACTGAATTGATTTGATTCGATTTCAATGCTTTTAAGGTCGTTCGTTGTCGTTCGAAAGTAAATAAAATCAAGGGATTGTTGTTAATTCTTGTTTATTGAAGTTCCTTACGTTCGGTTTGGTTGTTTTGAATCTATTAGAATGCGTTAAAGTTTACTCATTCTCATTACAGTCAAATCAACTCAATTAGATTGAGTTGTACACTATTCTAAATAATCAAAGTTCGTTCTATCCGAATTAATTCATTTGATTCGATTTCAATGCTTTTAAGGTCGTTCGTTGTCGTTCGAATGTAAATAAAATCAAGGGATAGTTGTTAATTCTTGTTTATTGAAGTTCCTTACATCCGATTTGGGTTTTTTAAATTTATTAGAATGCGTTAAAGTTTACTCGTTCTAATTACAGTCAAATCAAGTCAATTAGATTGAGTTGTACACTATTCTAAATAATCAAAGTTCGTTCTATCCGAATTAATTCATTTGATTCGATTTCAATGCTTTTAAGGTCGTTCGTTGTCGTTCGAATGTAAATAAAATCAAGGGATAGTTGTTAATTCTTGTTTATTGAAGTTCCTTTCATCCGATTTGGGTTTTTTAAATTTATTAGATTGCGTTAAAGTTTACTCGTTCTAATTACAGTCAAATCAAGTCAATTAGATTGAGTTGTACACTATTCTAAATAATCAAAGTTCATTCTATCGGACTGAATTCATTTGATTCGATTTCAATGCTTTTAAGGTCGTTCGTTGTCGTTCGAATGTAAATAAAATCAAGGGATTGTTCTTAATTCTTGTTTATTGAAGTTCCTTACGTTCGATTTGGTTGTTTTGAATCTATTAGAATGCGTTAAAGTTTACTCGTTCACATTATAGTAAAATCCAGTCAATTAGATTGAGTTGTACACTATTCTAAATAATCAAAGTTAATTCTATCGGACTGAATTCATTTGATTCGATTTCAATGCTTTTAAGGTCGTTCGTTGTCGTTCGAATGTAAATAAAATCAAGGGATTGTTCTTAATTCTTGTTTATTGAAGTTCCTTACGTTCGATTTGGTTGTTTTGAATCTATTAGAATGCGTTAAAGTTTACTCGTTCACATTATAGTAAAATCAAGTCGATTAGATAGAGTTGTACACTATTCTAAATAATCAAAGTTCATTCTTTCCAACTCAATTCATTTGATTCGATTTGAATGCCTTTAACGTCATCCGTTGTCGTTCGTATGCAAACGAAATCATGGGATTGTTGTTAGTTCTTATTTGTTGAAGTTCCTTACGTCCGATTCGGTTGTTTTGAATCTATTGGAATGCGTTAAAGTTTACTCGTTCACATTACAGTCAAATTAAGTCAATTAGATTGAGTAATACACTATTCTAAATAATCAAAGTTCATTCTATCCGACTGAATTCAGTTGATTCGATTCGAACGCCTTTAAGGTCATTTGTTGTCGTTCAAATGCAAACAAAATAAAAGGATTGTTGTTAATTCTTATTTATTGAAGTTCCTTACGTCCGATTCGGTTGCTTTAAATCTATTGGAATGCTTTAAAGTATACTCGTTCTCATTACAGTCAAACTAAGTCAATTAGATTGAGTTGTACACTATTCTAAATAATCAAAGTTCATTCTATACGAATTAATTCATTTGATTCGATTTCAATGCTTTTAAGGTCGTTTGTTGTCGTTCGAATGTAAATAAAAACAAGGGATAGTTGTTAATTCTTGTTTATTGAAGTTCCTTTCATCCGATTTGGGTTTTTTAATTTATTAGAATGCGTTAAAGTTTACTCGTTCTCATTACTGTAAAATCAAGTCAATTAAATTGAGTTGTACACTATTCTAAATAATCAAAATTCATTCTATCCGACTGAATAGATTTGATTCGATTTCAATGCTTTTAAGGTCGTTCGTTGTCGTTCGAATGTAAATAAAATCAAGGGATTGTTGTTAATTCTTTTTTATTGAAGTTCCATACGTTCGATTTGGTTGTTTTGAATCTATTAGAATGCATTAAAGTTTACTCGTTCTCATTATAGTCAAATCAAGTCAATTAGATTGAGTTGTACACTATTCTCAATAATCAAAGTTCGTTCTATTCGAATTAATTCATTTGATTCGATTTCAATGCTTTTAAGGTCGTTGGTTGTCGTTCGAATGTAAATAAAATCAAGGGATAGTTGTTAATTCTTGTTTATTGAAGTTCCTTACATCCGATCTGGGTTTTTTGAATTTATTAGAATGCGTTAAAGTTTACTCGTTCTCATTACTGTAAGATCAAGTCAATTAGATTGAGTTGTACACTATTCTAAATAATCAAAATTCATTCTATCCGACCGAATTGATTTGATTCGATTTCAATGCTTTTAAGGTCGTTCGTTGTCATTCGAATGTAAATAAAATCAAGGGATTGTTGTTAATTCTTTTTTATTGAAGTTCCTTACATCCGATTTGGGTTTTTTGAATTTATTAGAATGCGTTAAAATTTACTCGTTCTCATCACTGTAAAATCAAGTCAATTAGATTGAGTTGTACACTATTCTAAATAATCAAAATTCATTCTATCCGACTGAATTCATTTCATTCGATTTCAATGGTTTCAAGGTCGTTCGTTGTCGTTCGAAAGTAAATAAAATCAAGGGATTGTTGCTAATTCTTGTTTATTGAAGTTCCTTACGTTCGGTTTGGTTGTTTTTAATCTATTAGAATGCGTTAAAGTTTACTCATTCTCATTACAGTCAAATCAACTCAATTAGATTGAGTTGTACACTATTCTAAATAATCAAAGTTCGTTCTATCCGAATTAATTCATTTGATTCGATTTCAATGCTTTTAAGGTCGTTCGTTGTCGTTCGAATGTAAATAAAATCAAGGGATAGTTGTTAATTCTTGTTTATTGAAGTTCCTTACATCCGATCTGGGTTTTTTGAATTTATTAGAATGCGTTAAAGTTTACTCGTTCTCATTACTGTAAAATCAAGTCAATTAGATTGAGTTGTACACTATTATAAATAATCAAAATTCATTCTATCCGACTGAATTGATTTGATTCGATTTCAATGCTTTTAAGGTCGTTCGTTGTTGTTCGAATGTAAATAAAATCAAGGGATTGTTGTTAATTCTTTTTTATTGAAGTTCCATACGTTCGATTTGGTTGTTTTGAATCTATTAGAATGCATTAAAGTTTACTCGTTCTCATTATAGTCAAATCAAGTCAATTAGATTGAGTTGTACACAATTCTAAATAATCAAAGTTCGTTCTATTCGAATTAATTCATTTGATTCGATTTCAATGCTTTTAAGGTCGTTGGTTGTTGTTCGAATGTAAATAAAATCAAGGGATAGTTGTTAATTCTTGTTTATTGAAGTTCCTTACATCCGATTTGGGTTTTTTGAATTTATTAAAATGCGTTAAAGTTTACTCGTTCTAATTACAGTCAAATTAAGTCAATTAGATTGAGTTGTACACTATTCTAAATAATCAAAGTTCGTTCTATCCGAATTAATTCATTTGATTCGATTTCAATGCTTTTAAGGTCGTTCGTTGTCGTTCGAATGTAAATAAAATCAAGGGATAGTTGTTAATTCTTGTTTATTGAAGTTCCTTACATCCGATTTGGGTTTTTTAAATTTATTAGAATGCGTTAAAGTTTACTCGTTCTAATTACAGTCAAATCAAGTCAATTAGATTGAGTTGTACACTATTCTAAATAATCAAAGTTCGTTCTATCCGAATTAATTCATTTGATTCGATTTCAATGCTTTTAAGGTCGTTCGTTGTCGTTCGAATGTAAATAAAATCAAGGGATAGTTGTTAATTCTTGTTTATTGAAGTTCCTTTCATCCGATTTGGGTTTTTTAAATTTATTAGATTGCGTTAAAGTTTACTCGTTCTAATTACAGTCAAATCAAGTCAATTAGATTGAGTTGTACACTATTCTAAATAATCAAAGTTCATTCTATCGGACTGAATTCATTTGATTCGATTTCAATGCTTTTAAGGTCGTTCGTTGTCGTTCGAATGTAAATAAAATCAAGGGATTGTTCTTAATTCTTGTTTATTGAAGTTCCTTACGTTCGATTTGGTTGTTTTGAATCTATTAGAATGCGTTAAGGTTTACTCGTTCACATTATAGTAAAATCAAGTCGATTAGATAGAGTTGTACACTATTCTAAATAATCAAAGTTCATTCTTTCCAACTCAATTCATTTGATTCGATTTGAATGCCTTTAACGTCATCCGTTGTCGTTCGTATGCAAACGAAATCATGGGATTGTTGTTAGTTCTTATTTGTTGAAGTTCCTTACGTCCGATTCGGTTGTTTTGAATCTATTGGAATGCGTTAAAGTTTACTCGTTCACATTACAGTCAAATTAAGTCAATTAGATTGAGTAATACACTATTCTAAATAATCAAAGTTCATTCTATCCGACTGAATTCAGTTGATTCGATTCGAACGCCTTTAAGGTCATTTGTTGTCGTTCAAATGCAAACAAAATAAAAGGATTGTTGTTAATTCTTATTTATTGAAGTTCCTTACGTCCGATTCGGTTGCTTTAAATCTATTGGAATGCTTTAAAGTATACTCGTTCTCATTACAGTCAAATTAAGTCAATTAGATTGAGTTGTACACTATTCTAAATAATCAAAGTTCATTCTATACGAATTAATTCATTTGATTCGATTTCAATGCTTTTAAGGTCGTTTGTTGTCGTTCGAATGGAAATAAAAACAAGGGATAGTTGTTAATTCTTGTTTATTGAAGTTCCTTTCATCCGATTTGGGTTTTTTAATTTATTAGAATGCGTTAAAGTTTACTCGTTCTCATTACTGTAAAATCAAGTCAATTAAATTGAGTTGTACACTATTCTAAATAATCAAAATTCATTCTATCCGACTGAATAGATTTGATTCGATTTCAATGCTTTTAAGGTCGTTCGTTGTCGTTCGAATGTAAATAAAATCAAGGGATTGTTGTTAATTCTTTTTTATTGAAGTTCCATACGTTCGATTTGGTTGTTTTGAATCTATTAGAATGCATTAAAGTTTACTCGTTCTCATTATAGTCAAATCAAGTCAATTAGATTGAGTTGTACACTATTGTCAATAATCAAAGTTCGTTCTATTCGAATTAATTCATTTGATTCGATTTCAATGCTTTTAAGGTCGTTGGTTGTCGTTCGAATGTAAATAAAATCAAGGGATAGTTGTTAATTCTTGTTTATTGAAGTTCCTTACATCCGATTTGGGTTTTTTGAATTTATTAAAATGCGTTAAAGTTAACTCGTTCTAATTAGAGTCAAATTAAGTCAATTAGATTGAGTTGTACACTATTCTAAATAATCAAAGTTCGTTCTATCCGAATTAATTCATTTGATTCGATTTCAATGCTTTTAAGGTCGTTCGTTGTCGTTCGAATGTAAATAAAATCAAGGGATAGTTGTTAATTCTTGTTTATTGAAGTTCCTTACATCCGATCTGGGTTTTTTGAATTTATTAGAATGCGTTAAAGTTTACTCGTTCTCATTACTGTAAAATCAAGTCAATTAGATTGAGTTGTACACTATTATAAATAATCAAAATTCATTCTATCCGACTGAATTGATTTGATTCGATTTCAATGCTTTTAAGGTCGTTCGTTGTCGTTCGAATGTAAATAAAATCAAGGGATTGTTGTTAATTCTTTTTTATTGAAGTTCCATACGTTCGATTTGGTTGTTTTGAATCTATTAGAATGCATTAAAGTTTACTCGTTCTCATTATAGTCAAATCAAGTCAATTAGATTGAGTTGTACACAATTCTAAATAATCAAAGTTCGTTCTATTCGAATTAATTCATTTGATTCGATTTCAATGCTTTTAAGGTCGTTGGTTGTCGTTCGAATGTAAATAAAATCAAGGGATAGTTGTTAATTCTTGTTTATTGAAGTTCCTTACATCCGATTTGGGTTTTTTGAATTTATTAAAATGCGTTAAAGTTTACTCGTTCTAATTACAGTCAAATTAAGTCAATTAGATTGAGTTGTACACTATTCTAAATAATCAAAGTTCGTTCTATCCGAATTAATTCATTTGATTCGATTTCAATGCTTTTAAGGTCGTTCGTTGTCGTTCGAATGTAAATAAAATCAAGGGATAGTTGTTAATTCTTGTTTATTGAAGTTCCTTACATCCGATTTGGGTTTTTTAAATTTATTAGAATGCGTTAAAGTTTACTCGTTCTAATTACAGTCAAATCAAGTCAATTAGATTGAGTTGTACACTATTCTAAATAATCAAAGTTCGTTCTATCCGAATTAATTCATTTGATTCGATTTCAATGCTTTTAAGGTCGTTCGTTGTCGTTCGAATGTAAATAAAATCAAGGGATAGTTGTTAATTCTTGTTTATTGAAGTTCCTTTCATCCGATTTGGGTTTTTTAAATTTATTAGATTGCGTTAAAGTTTACTCGTTCTAATTACAGTCAAATCAAGTCAATTAGATTGAGTTGTACACTATTCTAAATAATCAAAGTTCATTCTATCGGACTGAATTCATTTGATTCGATTTCAATGCTTTTAAGGTCGTTCGTTGTCGTTCGAATGTAAATAAAATCAAGGGATTGTTCTTAATTCTTGTTTATTGAAGTTCCTTACGTTCGATTTGGTTGTTTTGAATCTATTAGAATGCGTTAAAGTTTACTCGTTCACATTATAGTAAAATCCAGTCAATTAGATTGAGTTGTACACTATTCTAAATAATCAAAGTTCATTCTATCGGACTGAATTCATTTGATTCGATTTCAATGCTTTTAAGGTCGTTCGTTGTCGTTCGAATGTAAATAAAATCAAGGGATTGTTCTTAATTCTTGTTTATTGAAGTTCCTTACGTTCGATTTGGTTGTTTTGAATCTATTATAATGCGTTAAAGTTTACTCGTTCACATTATAGTAAAATCAAGTCGATTAGATAGAGTTGTACACTATTCTAAATAATCAAAATTCATTCTATCCGACTGAATTCATTTGATTCAATTTCAATGCTTTTAAGGTCGTTTGTTGTCGTTCGAATGCAAATAAAATCAAGGGATAGTTGTTAATTCTTGTTTATTGAAGTTCCTTTCATCCGATTTGGGTTTTTTAATTTATTAGAATGCGTTAAAGTTTACTCGTTCTCATTACTGTAAAATCAAGTCAATTATATTGAGTTGTACACTATTCTAAATAATCAAAATTCCTTCTATCCGACTGAATTCATTTGATTCGATTTGAATGCCTTTAACGTCATCCGTTGTCGTTCGTATGCAAACGAAATCATGGGATTGTTGTTAGTTCTTATTTGTTGAAGTTCCTTACGTCCGATTCGGTTGTTTTGAATCTATTGGAATGCGTTAAAGTTTACTCGTTCACATTACAGTCAAATTAACTCAATTAGATTGAGTAATACACTATTCTAAATAATCAAAATTCGTTCTATCCGACTGAATTCAGTTGATTCGATTCGAACGCCTTTAAGGTCATTTGTTGTCGTTCAAATGCAAACAAAATAAAAGGATTGTTGTTAATTCTTATTTATTGAAGTTCCTTACGTCCGAATGTGTTGCTTTAAATCTATTGGAATGCTTTAAAGTATACTCGTTCTCATTACAGTCAAACTAAGTCAATTAGATTGAGTTGTACACTATTCTAAATAATCAAAGTTCATTCTATACGAATTAATTCATTTGATTCGATTTCAATGCTTTTAAGGTCGTTTGTTGTCGTTCGAATGTAAATAAAAACAAGGGATAGTTGTTAATTCTTGTTTATTGAAGTTCCTTTCATCCGATTTGGGTTTTTTAATTTATTAGAATGCGTTAAAGTTTACTCGTTCTCATTACTGTAAAATCAAGTCAATTAAATTGAGTTGTACACTATTCTAAATAATCAAAATTCATTCTATCCGACTGAATAGATTTGATTCGATTTCAATGCTTTTAAGGTCGTTCGTTGTCGTTCGAATGTAAATAAAATCAAGGGATTGTTGTTAATTCTTTTTTATTGAAGTTCCATACGTTCGATTTGGTTGTTTTGAATCTATTAGAATGCATTAAAGTTTACTCGTTCTCATTATAGTCAAATCAAGTCAATTAGATTGAGTTGTACACTATTCTCAATAATCAAAGTTCGTTCTATTCGAATTAATTCATTTGATTCGATTTCAATGCTTTTAAGGTCGTTGGTTGTCGTTCGAATGTAAATAAAATCAAGGGATAGTTGTTAATTCTTGTTTATTGAAGTTCCTTACATCCGATCTGGGTTTTTTGAATTTATTAGAATGCGTTAAAGTTTACTCGTTCTCATTACTGTAAGATCAAGTCAATTAGATTGAGTTGTACACTATTCTAAATAATCAAAATTCATTCTATCCGACCGAATTGATTTGATTCGATTTCAATGCTTTTAAGGTCGTTCGTTGTCATTCGAATGTAAATAAAATCAAGGGATTGTTGTTAATTCTTTTTTATTGAAGTTCCTTACATCCGATTTGGGTTTTTTGAATTTATTAGAATGCGTTAAAATTTACTCGTTCTCATCACTGTAAAATCAAGTCAATTAGATTGAGTTGTACACTATTCTAAATAATCAAAATTCATTCTATCCGACTGAATTCATTTCATTCGATTTCAATGGTTTCAAGGTCGTTCGTTGTCGTTCGAAAGTAAATAAAATCAAGGGATTGTTGCTAATTCTTGTTTATTGAAGTTCCTTACGTTCGGTTTGGTTGTTTTTAATCTATTAGAATGCGTTAAAGTTTACTCATTCTCATTACAGTCAAATCAACTCAATTAGATTGAGTTGTACACTATTCTAAATAATCAAAGTTCGTTCTATCCGAATTAATTCATTTGATTCGATTTCAATGCTTTTAAGGTCGTTCGTTGTCGTTCGAATGTAAATAAAATCAAGGGATAGTTGTTAATTCTTGTTTATTGAAGTTCCTTACATCCGATCTGGGTTTTTTGAATTTATTAGAATGCGTTAAAGTTTACTCGTTCTCATTACTGTAAAATCAAGTCAATTAGATTGAGTTGTACACTATTATAAATAATCAAAATTCATTCTATCCGACTGAATTGATTTGATTCGATTTCAATGCTTTTAAGGTCGTTCGTTGTTGTTCGAATGTAAATAAAATCAAGGGATTGTTGTTAATTCTTTTTTATTGAAGTTCCATACGTTCGATTTGGTTGTTTTGAATCTATTAGAATGCATTAAAGTTTACTCGTTCTCATTATAGTCAAATCAAGTCAATTAGATTGAGTTGTACACAATTCTAAATAATCAAAGTTCGTTCTATTCGAATTAATTCATTTGATTCGATTTCAATGCTTTTAAGGTCGTTGGTTGTTGTTCGAATGTAAATAAAATCAAGGGATAGTTGTTAATTCTTGTTTATTGAAGTTCCTTACATCCGATTTGGGTTTTTTGAATTTATTAAAATGCGTTAAAGTTTACTCGTTCTAATTACAGTCAAATTAAGTCAATTAGATTGAGTTGTACACTATTCTAAATAATCAAAGTTCGTTCTATCCGAATTAATTCATTTGATTCGATTTCAATGCTTTTAAGGTCGTTCGTTGTCGTTCGAATGTAAATAAAATCAAGGGATAGTTGTTAATTCTTGTTTATTGAAGTTCCTTACATCCGATTTGGGTTTTTTAAATTTATTAGAATGCGTTAAAGTTTACTCGTTCTAATTACAGTCAAATCAAGTCAATTAGATTGAGTTGTACACTATTCTAAATAATCAAAGTTCGTTCTATCCGAATTAATTCATTTGATTCGATTTCAATGCTTTTAAGGTCGTTCGTTGTCGTTCGAATGTAAATAAAATCAAGGGATAGTTGTTAATTCTTGTTTATTGAAGTTCCTTTCATCCGATTTGGGTTTTTTAAATTTATTAGATTGCGTTAAAGTTTACTCGTTCTAATTACAGTCAAATCAAGTCAATTAGATTGAGTTGTACACTATTCTAAATAATCAAAGTTCATTCTATCGGACTGAATTCATTTGATTCGATTTCAATGCTTTTAAGGTCGTTCGTTGTCGTTCGAATGTAAATAAAATCAAGGGATTGTTCTTAATTCTTGTTTATTGAAGTTCCTTACGTTCGATTTGGTTGTTTTGAATCTATTAGAATGCGTTAAGGTTTACTCGTTCACATTATAGTAAAATCAAGTCGATTAGATAGAGTTGTACACTATTCTAAATAATCAAAGTTCATTCTTTCCAACTCAATTCATTTGATTCGATTTGAATGCCTTTAACGTCATCCGTTGTCGTTCGTATGCAAACGAAATCATGGGATTGTTGTTAGTTCTTATTTGTTGAAGTTCCTTACGTCCGATTCGGTTGTTTTGAATCTATTGGAATGCGTTAAAGTTTACTCGTTCACATTACAGTCAAATTAAGTCAATTAGATTGAGTAATACACTATTCTAAATAATCAAAGTTCATTCTATCCGACTGAATTCAGTTGATTCGATTCGAACGCCTTTAAGGTCATTTGTTGTCGTTCAAATGCAAACAAAATAAAAGGATTGTTGTTAATTCTTATTTATTGAAGTTCCTTACGTCCGATTCGGTTGCTTTAAATCTATTGGAATGCTTTAAAGTATACTCGTTCTCATTACAGTCAAATTAAGTCAATTAGATTGAGTTGTACACTATTCTAAATAATCAAAGTTCATTCTATACGAATTAATTCATTTGATTCGATTTCAATGCTTTTAAGGTCGTTTGTTGTCGTTCGAATGGAAATAAAAACAAGGGATAGTTGTTAATTCTTGTTTATTGAAGTTCCTTTCATCCGATTTGGGTTTTTTAATTTATTAGAATGCGTTAAAGTTTACTCGTTCTCATTACTGTAAAATCAAGTCAATTAAATTGAGTTGTACACTATTCTAAATAATCAAAATTCATTCTATCCGACTGAATAGATTTGATTCGATTTCAATGCTTTTAAGGTCGTTCGTTGTCGTTCGAATGTAAATAAAATCAAGGGATTGTTGTTAATTCTTTTTTATTGAAGTTCCATACGTTCGATTTGGTTGTTTTGAATCTATTAGAATGCATTAAAGTTTACTCGTTCTCATTATAGTCAAATCAAGTCAATTAGATTGAGTTGTACACTATTGTCAATAATCAAAGTTCGTTCTATTCGAATTAATTCATTTGATTCGATTTCAATGCTTTTAAGGTCGTTGGTTGTCGTTCGAATGTAAATAAAATCAAGGGATAGTTGTTAATTCTTGTTTATTGAAGTTCCTTACATCCGATTTGGGTTTTTTGAATTTATTAAAATGCGTTAAAGTTAACTCGTTCTAATTAGAGTCAAATTAAGTCAATTAGATTGAGTTGTACACTATTCTAAATAATCAAAGTTCGTTCTATCCGAATTAATTCATTTGATTCGATTTCAATGCTTTTAAGGTCGTTCGTTGTCGTTCGAATGTAAATAAAATCAAGGGATAGTTGTTAATTCTTGTTTATTGAAGTTCCTTACATCCGATCTGGGTTTTTTGAATTTATTAGAATGCGTTAAAGTTTACTCGTTCTCATTACTGTAAAATCAAGTCAATTAGATTGAGTTGTACACTATTATAAATAATCAAAATTCATTCTATCCGACTGAATTGATTTGATTCGATTTCAATGCTTTTAAGGTCGTTCGTTGTCGTTCGAATGTAAATAAAATCAAGGGATTGTTGTTAATTCTTTTTTATTGAAGTTCCATACGTTCGATTTGGTTGTTTTGAATCTATTAGAATGCATTAAAGTTTACTCGTTCTCATTATAGTCAAATCAAGTCAATTAGATTGAGTTGTACACAATTCTAAATAATCAAAGTTCGTTCTATTCGAATTAATTCATTTGATTCGATTTCAATGCTTTTAAGGTCGTTGGTTGTCGTTCGAATGTAAATAAAATCAAGGGATAGTTGTTAATTCTTGTTTATTGAAGTTCCTTACATCCGATTTGGGTTTTTTGAATTTATTAAAATGCGTTAAAGTTTACTCGTTCTAATTACAGTCAAATTAAGTCAATTAGATTGAGTTGTACACTATTCTAAATAATCAAAGTTCGTTCTATCCGAATTAATTCATTTGATTCGATTTCAATGCTTTTAAGGTCGTTCGTTGTCGTTCGAATGTAAATAAAATCAAGGGATAGTTGTTAATTCTTGTTTATTGAAGTTCCTTACATCCGATTTGGGTTTTTTAAATTTATTAGAATGCGTTAAAGTTTACTCGTTCTAATTACAGTCAAATCAAGTCAATTAGATTGAGTTGTACACTATTCTAAATAATCAAAGTTCGTTCTATCCGAATTAATTCATTTGATTCGATTTCAATGCTTTTAAGGTCGTTCGTTGTCGTTCGAATGTAAATAAAATCAAGGGATAGTTGTTAATTCTTGTTTATTGAAGTTCCTTTCATCCGATTTGGGTTTTTTAAATTTATTAGATTGCGTTAAAGTTTACTCGTTCTAATTACAGTCAAATCAAGTCAATTAGATTGAGTTGTACACTATTCTAAATAATCAAAGTTCATTCTATCGGACTGAATTCATTTGATTCGATTTCAATGCTTTTAAGGTCGTTCGTTGTCGTTCGAATGTAAATAAAATCAAGGGATTGTTCTTAATTCTTGTTTATTGAAGTTCCTTACGTTCGATTTGGTTGTTTTGAATCTATTAGAATGCGTTAAAGTTTACTCGTTCACATTATAGTAAAATCCAGTCAATTAGATTGAGTTGTACACTATTCTAAATAATCAAAGTTCATTCTATCGGACTGAATTCATTTGATTCGATTTCAATGCTTTTAAGGTCGTTCGTTGTCGTTCGAATGTAAATAAAATCAAGGGATTGTTCTTAATTCTTGTTTATTGAAGTTCCTTACGTTCGATTTGGTTGTTTTGAATCTATTATAATGCGTTAAAGTTTACTCGTTCACATTATAGTAAAATCAAGTCGATTAGATAGAGTTGTACACTATTCTAAATAATCAAAATTCATTCTATCCGACTGAATTCATTTGATTCAATTTCAATGCTTTTAAGGTCGTTTGTTGTCGTTCGAATGCAAATAAAATCAAGGGATAGTTGTTAATTCTTGTTTATTGAAGTTCCTTTCATCCGATTTGGGTTTTTTAATTTATTAGAATGCGTTAAAGTTTACTCGTTCTCATTACTGTAAAATCAAGTCAATTATATTGAGTTGTACACTATTCTAAATAATCAAAATTCCTTCTATCCGACTGAATTCATTTGATTCGATTTGAATGCCTTTAACGTCATCCGTTGTCGTTCGTATGCAAACGAAATCATGGGATTGTTGTTAGTTCTTATTTGTTGAAGTTCCTTACGTCCGATTCGGTTGTTTTGAATCTATTGGAATGCGTTAAAGTTTACTCGTTCACATTACAGTCAAATTAACTCAATTAGATTGAGTAATACACTATTCTAAATAATCAAAATTCGTTCTATCCGACTGAATTCAGTTGATTCGATTCGAACGCCTTTAAGGTCATTTGTTGTCGTTCAAATGCAAACAAAATAAAAGGATTGTTGTTAATTCTTATTTATTGAAGTTCCTTACGTCCGATTCGGTTGCTTTAAATCTATTGGAATGCTTTAAAGTATACTCGTTCTCATTACAGTCAAATTAAGTCAATTAGATTGAGTTGTACACTATTCTAAATAATCAAAGTTCATTCTATACGAATTAATTCATTTGATTCGATTTCAATGCTTTTAAGGTCGTTTGTTGTCGTTCGAATGTAAATAAAAACAAGGGATAGTTGTTAATTCTTGTTTATTGAAGTTCCTTTCATCCGATTTGGGTTTTTTAATTTATTAGAATGCGTTAAAGTTTACTCGTTCTCATTACTGTAAAATCAAGTCAATTAAATTGAGTTGTACACTATTCTAAATAATCAAAATTCATTCTATCCGACTGAATAGATTTGATTCGATTTCAATGCTTTTAAGGTCGTTCATTGTCGTTCGAATGTAAATAAAATCAAGGGATTGTTGTTAATTCTTTTTTATTGAAGTTCCATACGTTCGATTTGGTTGTTTTGAATCTATTAGAATGCATTAAAGTTTACTCGTTCTCATTATAGTCAAATCAAGTCAATTAGATTGAGTTGTACACTATTCTCAATAATCAAAGTTCGTTCTATTCGAATTAATTCATTTGATTCGATTTCAATGCTTTTAAGGTCGTTGGTTGTCGTTCGAATGTAAATAAAATCAAGGGATAGTTGTTAATTCTTGTTTATTGAAGTTCCTTACTTCCGATTTGGGTTTTTTAATTTATTAGAATGCGTTAAAGTTTACTCGTTCTCATTACTGTAAGATCAAGTCAATTAGATTGAGTTGTACACTATTCTAAATAATCAAAATTCATTCTATCCGACCGAATTGATTTGATTCGATTTCAATGCTTTTAAGGTCGTTCGTTGTCATTCGAATGTAAATAAAATCAAGGGATAGTTGTTAATTCTTGTTTATTGAAGTTCCTTACATCCGATTTGGGTTTTTTGAATTTATTAGAATGCGTTAAAGTTTACTCGTTCTAATTACAGTCAAATCAAGTCAATTAGATTGAGTTGTACACTATTCTAAATAATCAAAGTTCATTCTATCGGACTGAATTCATTTGATTCGATTTCAATGCTTTTAAGGTCGTTCGTTGTCGTTCGAATGTAAATAAAATCAAGGGATTGTTCTTAATTCTTGTTTATTGAAGTTCCTTACGTTCGATTTGGTTGTTTTGAATCTATTAGAATGCGTTAAGGTTTACTCGTTCACATTATAGTAAAATCAAGTCGATTAGATAGAGTTGTACACTATTCTAAATAATCGAAGTTCATTCTTTCCAACTCAATTCATTTGATTCGATTTGAATGCCTTTAACGTCATCCGTTGTCGTTCGTATGCAAACGAAATCATGGGATTGTTGTTAGTTCTTATTTGTTGAAGTTCCTTACGTCCGATTCGGTTGTTTTGAATCTATTGGAATGCGTTAAAGTTTACTCGTTCACATTACAGTCAAATTAAGTCAATTAGATTGAGTAATACACTATTCTAAATAATCAAAGTTCATTCTATCCGACTGAATTCAGTTGATTCGATTCGAACGCCTTTAAGGTCATTTGTTGTCGTTCAAATGCAAACAAAATAAAAGGATTGTTGTTAATTCTTATTTATTGAAGTTCCTTACGTCCGATTCGGTTGCTTTAAATCTATTGGAATGCTTTAAAGTATACTCGTTCTCATTACAGTCAAATTAAGTCAATTAGATTGAGTTGTACACTATTCTAAATAATCAAAGTTCATTCTATACGAATTAATTCATTTGATTCGATTTCAATGCTTTTAAGGTCGTTTGTTGTCGTTCGAATGGAAATAAAAACAAGGGATAGTTGTTAATTCTTGTTTATTGAAGTTCCTTTCATCCGATTTGGGTTTTTTAATTTATTAGAATGCGTTAAAGTTTACTCGTTCTCATTACTGTAAAATCAAGTCAATTAAATTGAGTTGTACACTATTCTAAATAATCAAAATTCATTCTATCCGACTGAATAGATTTGATTCGATTTCAATGCTTTTAAGGTCGTTCGTTGTCGTTCGAATGTAAATAAAATCAAGGGATTGTTGTTAATTCTTTTTTATTGAAGTTCCATACGTTCGATTTGGTTGTTTTGAATCTATTAGAATGCATTAAAGTTTACTCGTTCTCATTATAGTCAAATCAAGTCAATTAGATTGAGTTGTACACTATTGTCAATAATCAAAGTTCGTTCTATTCGAATTAATTCATTTGATTCGATTTCAATGCTTTTAAGGTCGTTGGTTGTCGTTCGAATGTAAATAAAATCAAGGGATAGTTGTTAATTCTTGTTTATTGAAGTTCCTTACATCCGATTTGGGTTTTTTGAATTTATTAAAATGCGTTAAAGTTAACTCGTTCTAATTAGAGTCAAATTAAGTCAATTAGATTGAGTTGTACACTATTCTAAATAATCAAAGTTCGTTCTATCCGAATTAATTCATTTGATTCGATTTCAATGCTTTTAAGGTCGTTCGTTGTCGTTCGAATGTAAATAAAATCAAGGGATAGTTGTTAATTCTTGTTTATTGAAGTTCCTTACATCCGATCTGTGTTTTTTGAATTTATTAGAATGCGTTAAAGTTTACTCGTTCTCATTACTGTAAAATCAAGTCAATTAGATTGAGTTGTACACTATTATAAATAATCAAAATTCATTCTATCCGACTGAATTGATTTGAATCGATTTCAATGCTTTTAAGGTCGTTCGTTGTCGTTCGAATGTAAATAAAATCAAGGGATTGTTGTTAATTCTTTTTTATTGAAGTTCCATACGTTCGATTTGGTTGTTTTGAATCTATTAGAATGCATTAAAGTTTACTCGTTCTCATTATAGTCAAATCAAGTCAATTAGATTGAGTTGTACACAATTCTAAATAATCAAAGTTCGTTCTATTCGAATTAATTCATTTGATTCGATTTCAATGCTTTTAAGGTCGTTGGTTGTCGTTCGAATGTAAATAAAATCAAGGGATAGTTGTTAATTCTTGTTTATTGAAGTTCCTTACATCCGATTTGGGTTTTTTGAATTTATTAAAATGCGTTAAAGTTTACTCGTTCTAATTACAGTCAAATTAAGTCAATTAGATTGAGTTGTACACTATTCTAAATAATCAAAGTTCGTTCTATCCGAATTAATTCATTTGATTCGATTTCAATGCTTTTAAGGTCGTTCGTTGTCGTTCGAATGTAAATAAAATCAAGGGATAGTTGTTAATTCTTGTTTATTGAAGTTCCTTACATCCGATTTGGGTTTTTTAAATTTATTAGAATGCGTTAAAGTTTACTCGTTCTAATTACAGTCAAATCAAGTCAATTAGATTGAGTTGTACACTATTCTAAATAATCAAAGTTCGTTCTATCCGAATTAATTCATTTGATTCGATTTCAATGCTTTTAAGGTCGTTCGTTGTCGTTCGAATGTAAATAAAATCAAGGGATAGTTGTTAATTCTTGTTTATTGAAGTTCCTTTCATCCGATTTGGGTTTTTTAAATTTATTGAAGTTCCTTTCATCAGATTTGGGTTTTTTAAATTTATTAGAATGCGTTAAAGTTTACTTGTTCTAATTACAGTCAAATCAAGTCAATTAGATTGAGTTGTACACTATTCTAAATAATCAAAGTTCATTCTATCGGACTGAATTCATTTGATTCGATTTCAATGCTTTTAAGGTCGTTCGTTGTCGTTCGAATGTAAATAAAATCAAGGGATTGTTCTTAATTCTTGTTTATTGAAGTTCCTTACGTTCGACTTGGTTGTTTTGAATCTATTAGAATGCGTTAAAGTTTACTCGTTCACATTATAGTAAAATCAAGTCGATTAGATAGAGTTGTACACTATTCTAAATAATCAAAGTTCATTCTTTCCAACTCAATTCATTTGATTCGATTTGAATGCCTTTAACGTCATCTGTTGTCGTTCGTATGCAAACGAAATCATGGGATTGTTGTTAGTTCTTATTTGTTGAAGTTCCTTACGTCCGATTCGGTTGTTTTGAATCTATTGGAATGCGTTAAAGTTTACTCGTTCACATTACAGTCAAATTAAGTCAATTAGATTGAGTAATACACTATTCTAAATAATCAAAGTTCATTCTATCCGACTGAATTCAGTTGATTCGATTCGAACGCCTTTAAGGTCATTTGTTGTCGTTCAAATGCAAACAAAATAAAAGGATTGTTGTTAATTCTTATTTATTGAAGTTCCTTACGTCCGATTCGGTTGCTTTAAATCTATTGGAATGCTTTAAAGTATACTCGTTCTCATTACAGTCAAATTAAGTCAATTAGATTGAGTTGTACACTATTCTAAATAATCAAAGTTCATTCTATACGAATTAATTCATTTGATTCGATTTCAATGCTTTTAAGGTCGTTTGTTGTCGTTCGAATGTAAATAAAAACAAGGGATAGTTGTTAATTCTTGTTTATTGAAGTTCCTTACATCCGATTTGGGTTTTTTGAATTTATTAGAATGCGTTAAAGTTTACTCGTTCTAATTACAGTCAAATCAAGTCAATTAGATTGAGTTGTACACTATTCTAAATAATCAAAGTTCATTCTATCGGACTGAATTCATTTGATTCGATTTCAATGCTTTTAAGGCCGTTCGTTGTCGTTCGAATGTAAATAAAATCAAGGGATTGTTCTTAATTCTTGTTTATTGAAGTTCCTTACGTTCGATTTGGTTGTTTTGAATCTATTATAATGCGTTAAAGTTTACTCGTTCACATTATAGTAAAATCAAGTCGATTAGATAGAGTTGTACACTATTCTAAATAATCAAAGTTCATTCTTTCCAACTCAATTCATTTGATTCGATTTGAATGCCTTTAACGTCATCTGTTGTCGTTCGTATGCAAACGAAATCATGGGATTGTTGTTAGTTCTTATTTGTTGAAGTTCCTTACGTCCGATTCGGTTGTGTTGAATCTATTGGAATGCGTTAAAGTTTACTCGTTCACATTACAGTCAAATTAAGTCAATTAGATTGAGTAATACACTATTCTAAATAATCAAAGTTCATTCTATCCGACTGAATTCAGTTGATTCGATTCGAACGCCTTTAAGATCATTTGTTGTCGTTCAAATGCAAACAAAATAAAAGGATTGTTGTTAATTCTTATTTATTGAAGTTCCTTACGTCCGATTCGGTTGCTTTAAATCTATTGGAATGCTTTAAAGTTTACTCGATCTCATTACAGTCAAATTAAGTCGATTAGATTGAGTTGTACACTATTCTAAATAATCAAAGTTCATTCTATACGAATTAATTCATTTGATTCGATTTCAATGCTTTTAAGGTCGTTTGTTGTCGTTCGAATGTAAATAAAATCAAGGGATAGTTGTTAATTCTTGTTTATTGAAGTTCCTTACTTCCGATTTGGGTTTTTTAATTTATTAGAATGCGTTAAAGTTTACTCGTTCTCATTACTGTAAAATCAAGTCAATTAGATTGAGTTGTACACTATTCTAAATAATCAAAGTTCGTTCTATCCGAATTAATTCATTTGATTCGATTTCAATGCTTTTAAGGTCGTTCGTTGTCATTCGAATGTAAATAAAATCAAGGGATAGTTGTTAATTCTTGTTTATTGAAGTTCCTTACATCCGATTTGGGTTTTTTAAATTTATTAGAATGCGTTAAAGTTTACTCGTTCTAATTACAGTCAAATCAAGTCAATTAGATTGAGTTGTACAGTATTCTAAATAATCAAAGTTCATTCTATCGGACTGAATTCATTTGATTCGATTTCAATGCTTTTAAGGTCGTTCGTTGTCGTTCGAATGTAAATAAAATCAAGGGATAGTTGTTAATTCTTGTTTATTGAAGTTCCTTTCATCCGATTTGGGTTTTTTAAATTTATTAGAATGCGTTAAAGTTTACTCGTTCTAATTACAGTCAAATCAAGTCAATTAGATTGAGTTGTACAGTATTCTAAATAATCAAAGTTCATTCTATCGGACTGAATTCATTTGATTCGATTTCAATGCTTTTAAGGTCGTTCGTTGTCGTTCGAATGTAAATAAAATCAAGGGATTGTTCTTAATTCTTGTTTATTGAAGTTCCTTACGTTCGATTTGGTTGTTTTGAATCTATTAGAATGCGTTAAAGTTTACTCGTTCACATTATAGTAAAATCAAGTCGATTAGATAGAGTTGTACACTATTCTAAATAATCAAAGTTCATTCTTTCCAACTCAATTCATTTGATTCGATTTGAATGCCTTTAACGTCATCCGTTGTCGTTCGTATGCAAACGAAATCATGGGATTGTTGTTAGTTCTTATTTGTTGAAGTTCCGTACGTCCGATTCGGTTGTTTTGAATCTATTGGAATGCGTTAAAGTTTACTCGTTCACATTACAGTCAAATTAAGTCAATTAGATTGAGTAATACACTATTCTAAATAATCAAAGTTCATTCTATCCGACTGAATTCAGTTGATTCGATTCGAACGCCTTTAAGATCATTTGTTGTCGTTCAAATGCAAACAAAATAAAATGATTGTTGTTAATTCTTATTTATTGAAGTTCCTTACGTCCGATTCTGTTGCTTTAAATCTATTGGAATGCTTTAAAGTTTACTCGATCTCATTACAGTCAAATTAAGTCAATTAGATTGAGTTGTACACTATTCTAAATAATCAAAGTTCATTCTATACGAATTAATTCATTTGATTCGATTTCAATGCTTTTAAGGTCGTTTGTTGTCGTTCGAATGTAAATAAAATCAAGGGATAGTTGTTAATTCTTGTTTATTGAAGTTCCTTACTTCCGATTTGGGTTTTTTAATTTATTAGAATGCGTTAAAGTTTACTCGTTCTCATTACTGTAAAATCAAGTCAATTAGATTGAGTTGTACACTATTCTAAATAATCAAAATTCATTCTATCCGACTTAATTCATTTGATTCGATTTCAATGCTTTTGAGGTCGTTCGTTGTCATTCGAATGTAAATAAAATCAAGGGATTGTTGTTAATTCTTTTTTATTGAAGTTCCTTACATCCGATTTGGGTTTTTTGAATTTATTAGAATGCGTTAAAATTTACTCGTTCTCATCACTGTAAAATCAAGTCAATTAGATTGAGTTGTACACTATTCTAAATAATCAAAATTCATTCTATCCGACTGAATTCATTTGATTCGATTTCAATGGTTTCAAGGTCGTTCGTTGTCGTTCGAAAGTAAATAAAATCAAGGGATTGTTGTTAATTCTTGTTTATTGAAGTTCCTTACGTTCGGTTTGGTTGTTTTGAATCTATTAGAATGCGTTAAAGTTTACTCGTTATCATTACAGTCAAATCAACTCAATTAGATTGAGTTGTACACTATTCTAAATAATCAAAGTTCGTTCTATCCGAATTAATTAATTTGATTCGATTTCAATGCTTTTAAGGTCGTTCGTTGTCGTTCGAATGTAAATAAAATCAAGGGATAGTTGTTAATTCTTGTTTATTGAAGTTCCTTACATCCGATCTGTGTTTTTTGAATTTATTAGAATGCGTTAAAGTTTACTCATTCTCATTACTGTAAAATCAAGTCAATTAGATTGAGTTGAACACTATTCTAAATAATCAAAGTTCATTCGATCCGACTGAATTCATTTGATTCGATTTCAATACTTTCAAGGTCGTTCGTTGTCGTTCGAATGTAAATAAAATCAAGGGAATGTTCTTAATTCTTGTTTATTGAAGTTCCTTACGTTCGATTTGGTTGTTTTGAATCTATTAGAATGCGTTAAAGTTTACTCGTTCACATTACAGTAAAATCAAGTCGATTAGATTGAGTTGTACACTATTCTAAATAATCAAAGTTCATTCTATCCAACTAAATTCATTTGATTCGATTTGAATGCCTTTAACGTCATCCGTTGTCGTTCGTATGCAAACGAAATCATGGGATTGTTGTTAGTTCTTATTTGTTGAAGTTCCTTACGTCCGATTCGGTTGTTTTGAATCTATTGGAATGCGTTAAAGTTTACTCGTTCACATTACAGTCAAATTAAGTCAATTAGATTGAGTAATACACTATTCTAAATAATCAAAGTTCATTCTATCCGACTGAATTCAGTTGATTCGATTCGAACGCCTTTAAGGTCATTTGTTGTCGTTCAAATGCAAACAAAATAAAGGGATTGTTGTTAATTCTTATTTATTGAAGTTCCTTACGTCCGATTCGGTTGCTTTAAATCTATTGGAATGCTTTAAAGTATACTCGTTCTCATTACAGTCAAATTAAGTCAATTAGATTGAGTTGTACACTATTCTAAATAATCAAAGTTCATTCTATACGAATTAATTCATTTGATTCGATTTCAATGCTTTTAAGGTCGTTTGTTGTCGTTCGAATGTAAATAAAATCAAGGTATAGTTGTTAATTCTTGTTTATTGAAGTTCCTTTCATCCGATTTGGGTTTTTTAATTATTTAGAATGCGTTAAAGTTTACTCGTTCTCAATACTCTAAAATGAAGTCGTTTAGATTGAGTTGTACACTATTCTAAATAATCAAAATTCATTCTATCCGACTGAATTGATTTGATTCGATTTCAATGCTTTTAAGGTCGTTCGTTGTCGTTCGAATTTAAATAAAATCAAGGGATTGTTGTTAATTCTTTTTTATTGAAGTTCCTTACGTTCGATTTGGTTGTTTTGAATCTATTAGAATGCATTAAAGTTTACTCGTTCTCATTATAGTCAAATCAAGTCAATTAGATTGAGTTGTACACTATTCTAAATAATCAAAGTTCGTTCTATTCGAATTAATTCATTTGATTCGATTTCAATGCTTTTAAGGTCGTTGGTTGTCGTTCGAATGTAAATAAAATCAAGGGATAGTTGTTAATTCTTGTTTATTGAAGTTCCTTACATCCGATTTGGGTTTTTTGAATTTATTAAAATGCGTTAAAGTTTACTCGTTCTAATTACAGTCAAATTAAGTCAATTAGATTGAGTTGTACACTATTCTAAATAATCAAAGTTCATTCCATCCGACTGAATTTATTTGATTCGATTTCAATGCTTTTAAGGTCGTTCGTTGTCGTTCGAATGTAAATAAAATCAAGGGATTGTTGTTAATTCTTGTTTACTGAAGTTCCTTACATCTGATTTGGGTTTTTTGAATTTATTAGAATGCGTTAAAGTTTACTCGTTCTCGTTATTGTAAAATCAAGTCTATTAGATTGAGTTGTACACTATTCTAAATAATCAAAATTCATTCTATCCGACTGAATTCATTTGATTCGATTTCAATGCTTTTAAGGTCGTTCGTTGTCGTTCGATTGTAAATAAAATCAAGGGATTGTTGTTAATTTTTGTTTATTGAAGTTGCATACGTTCGATTCGGTTGTTTCGAATCTATTGGAATGCGTTAAAGTTTACTCGTTCACATTACAGTCAAATTAAGTCAATTAGATTGAGTAATACTCTATTCTAAATAATCAAAGTTCATTCTATCCGACTGAATTCAGTTGATTCGATTCGAATGCCTTTAAGGTCATTTGTTGTCGTTCCAATGCAAACAAAATAAAGGGATTGTTGTTAATTCTTAATTATTCAAGTTCCTTACGTCCGATTCGGTTGCTTTGAATCTATTGGAATGTTTTAAAGTTTACTCGTTCTCATTACAGTCAAATTAAGTCAATTAGATTGAGTTGTACACTATTCTAAATAATCAAAGTTCATTCTATCCGACTGAATTCATTTGATTCGATTTCAATGCTTTTAAGGTCGTTCGTTGTCGTTCGAATCTAAATAAAATCAAGGGATTGTTGTTAATTCTTTTTTATTGAAGTTCCTTACATCCGATTTGGGTTTTTTGAATTTATTAGAATGCGTTAAAATTTACTCGTTCTCATTACTGTAAAATCAAGTCAATTAGATTGAGTTGTACACTATTCTAAATAATCAAAATTCATTCTATCCGACTGAATTCATTTGATTCGATTTCCATGCTTTTAAGGTCGTTCGTTGTCGTTCGAAAGTAAATAAAATAAAGGGATTGTTGTTAATTCTTGTTTATTGAAGTTCCTTACGTTCGGTTTTGTTGTTTTGAATCTATTAGAATGCGTTAAAGTTTACTCATTCTCATTACAGTCAAATAAACTCAATTAGATTGAGTTGTACACTATTCTAAATAATCAAAGTTCGTTCTATCCGAATTAATTCATTTGATTCGATTTCAATGCTTTTAAGGACGTTTGTTGTCGTTCGAATGTAAATAAAATCAATGGATAGTTGTTAATTCTTGTTTATTGAGGTTCCTAACATCCAATTTGGGTTTTTTTAATTTATTAGAATGCGTTAAGGTTTACTCGTTCTCATTACTGTAAAATCAAGTCAATTAGATTGAGTTGTACACTATTCTAAATAATCAAAATTCATTCTATCCGACTGAATTCATTTGATTCGATTTCAATGCTTTTAAGGTCGTTCGTTGTCGTTCGAATGAAAATAAAATCAAGGGATTGTTGTTAATTTTTGTTTATTGAAGTTACTTACGTTCGATTCGGTTGTTTTGAATCTATTGGAATGTGTTAAAGTTTACTCGTTCACATTACAGTAAAATCAAGTCAATTAGATTGAGTTGTACACTATTCTAAATAATCAAAGTTCGTTCTATTCGAATTAATTCATTTGATTCGATATCAATTCTTTTAAGGTCGTTGGTTGTCGTTCGAATGTAAATAAAATCAAGGGATTATTGTTAATTCTTGTTTACTGAAGTTCCTTACATCCGATTTGGGTTTTTTGAATTTATTAGAATGCGTTAAAGTTTACTCGTTCTCATTACTGTAAAATCAAGTCAATTAGATTGAGTTGTACACTATTCTAAATAATCAAAATTCATTCTATCCGACTGAATTCATTTGATTCGATTTCAATGCTTTTAAGGTCGTTTGTTGTCGTTCGAATGCAAATAAAATCAAGGGATAGTTGTTAATTCTTGTTTATTGAAGTTCCTTTCATCCGATTTGGGTTTTTTAATTTATTAGAATGCGTTAAAGTTTACTCGTTCTCATTACAGTAAAATCAAGTCAATTAGATTGAGTTGTACACTATTCTAAATAATCAAAGTTCATTCTATCCGACTGAATTCATTTGATTCGATTTCAATGCTTTTAAGGTCGTTCGTTGTCGTTCGAATGAAAATAAAATCAAGGGATTGTTGTTAATTTTTGTTTATTGAAGTTACTTACGTTCGATTCGGTTGTTTTGAATCTATTGGAATGTGTTAAAGTTTACTCGTTCACATTACAGTAAAATCAAGTCAATTAGATTGAGTTGTACACTATTCTAAATAATCAAAGTTCGTTCTATTCGAATTAATTCATTTGATTCGATATCAATTCTTTTAAGGTCGTTGGTTGTCGTTCGAATGTAAATAAAATCAAGGGATTATTGTTAATTCTTGTTTACTGAAGTTCCTTACATCCGATTTGGGTTTTTTGAATTTATTAGAATGCGTTAAAGTTTACTCGTTCTCATTACTGTAAAATCAAGTCAATTAGATTGAGTTGTACACTATTCTAAATAATCAAAATTCATTCTATCCGACTGAATTCATTTGATTCGATTTCAATGGTTTCAAGGTCGTTCGTTGTCGTTCGAAAGTAAATAAAATCAAGGGATTGTTGTTAATTCTTGTTTATTGAAGTTCCTTACGTTCGGTTTGGTTGTTTTGAATCTATTAGAATGCGTTAAAGTTTACTCGTTATCATTACAGTCAAATCAACTCAATTAGATTGAGTTGTACACTATTCTAAATAATCAAAGTTCGTTCTTGTAACGCCCCATTCATAGAAATACTCAATAATTAATCAATGGGGCTACAGATTCTAAGAAAAATTCGGCAGCATCTCCCCTTAATATACAAGGGTTAATATGGAAACATGACCTGATAATCATAAATATTTCAATTCTATATTTATATACTTACATCTTCATATAATAAGAACATTCATATAGAAATAAAATCATTGAATGTTACCCATACACATCAGGCATACCTAATGATCATGCATACGTGCATCCACAAAGGTTATAATCCAATCCAAAATAACAAATACAATTACTTATCAAAGTAAATCCATCTCAGTAACCGTCTACATATATGAATATCAAAAGAGCACAAATTTAAAAGAACTAAAATTAACACATTGTGCTATGGTCTCTTATGTTTGATCTTCAACTTGTCCCATCCTTAAGTTCCCCTTCTGACCTGCGATCTAAAACCACAATAACAATGATATGAGTCTAAATAGACCCAGTAAGTAGATAGTGGTTAGCACAAAGTGCAAATAAGCATAATGATGGATACTCATACAATGATGAAGCTAATACACATGGGTCCAATACCCACTCCCAAGATCGTATACATATAACCATACACACAAATTGACCAACACAACCAATCATCTACTCATGTCCATCAAGGGCCATGAACAACCCTCTCCTCATGTCAATCAGGGGCCATGAACAACCCTTACAACCAACTATTTGAGATAACGCATCATACATAACAGACAATGAAACACATCGCAAACCACGCATACAACATCAACACAATTCAGTTACAACACATAGATCTGTCACACAAGCATTTTATCAAACACATGATAGGTGCGAAATGAAAGAACCTTCAATTCATACTCTCGATTGGGGCAAATCAATTCACGTCACATTTCAACAATATAACAACTGCTAAGAAGTCTTTTACATCATAGAAATCACGCATTCAAAGTAAATTCACCATGAACCCTAACTGTTACGAACTCTACGCCTAATACCATGGAGTCGTTAGAAGCTATACATTCCCTCTAGCCTCGTATCGCGTTTAACGTAAAATTTCATCACTAAATAGAGAAGGAGCGACATCTACTTACCTCGATCGTGATTTTCCCCAAAACAGCGACCCTAGGCTTAGCTTGCAGAGATTTGGAGCTTCCTTGATTCAAATCGATCACCTTCGAGGCAGTCAGTAGGGTTTTCTCGAAGAGATCTACTGCTAGATCTTACTGAGTAGAAGAGAAAGAAGAGAAGACGCAGAGATCGGGAAGAGAAGAAGAAGAAAAATAGTCGGGCGTGAGGTGAGAAAATGGAGTCTAACGCACGGGCTTCGCTTCATATCGAACCCCCATCGGGTCGGGATCGGGTCCAGGACGGGTCGGAGCATGAGTCGGGTCTAATCGCATTTGGTAATTTACTCTTCCACTCCTACGACTTAAATAATTAAAATTTTCTTCAGGGGCGCTGCCCCCTGCACCCCCGCAAGGGGCGTCTCCCCCTTGACCCCCGCGACCTGACCGGGCAGGTCGAACCCCGTACCTACTCTGCGAAGGAAACAATAGTCGTAGTGCCCATCAATGGAACGCTAATCATACACCATCAATTTATACTCAACGTGCTAAGATCATAATACATGCACATATACACTATACATTCTCTAAATGTCATGTCCAAATATGTTATGTATCCATTAATATCGTAAAATTCTTATTAGCATGTTCATAAGTTACCTCATAAATAGAGAAAAGTTGTAATAAAAATAAAATAAAATACCTGGTCCTCACAGACTACCCTCGTTAGAAAAGTTTCGTCCTCGAAACTTGCAATCATTCCCATAAATAAGGGTACTTCTCCCTCATTGTCTTCTCCAGCTCCCAAGTAGCCTCATCTTCTGTATGGTTACTCCACTGGATCTTGAGCAGCTTGATAGTCTTATTTCTCAATTGTTTCTCGTTACTATCTAAGACTCGAACTGGCCTCTCAACATATTGCAAATTCTTTTCTACTCTTATTTCCTCAGGCCTGAGCACATGTGACGGATCTGGTTCATATTTCCTTAATGATGAGACATGGAATACGTCATGCACTCCGACTAAGAAAGGTGGCAAAGCAATGCGATATGCTACCTTTCCAACTCGTTCCAAGATTTCGTAGGGACCGATATATCTTGGACTTAATTTTCCTTTTGTACCAAACCGTACCACACCCTTCATTGGGGATACCTTTAAAAATACCTTATCTCCCACTTGGAACTCTAGCTCTCGCCTCCTAGTATCTGCATAGCTCTTTTGACGAGATTGGGCAATGCGGATCTGTTCCCGAATTCGTGATACCTTCTCCACTGTGTCTGCTATCATTTGAGGGCCAACTATAGTACTCTCCCCCACTTCATCCCAACAAAGTGGCGATCTACATTTTCGTCCATACAATGCCTCAAAAGGAGCCATTTGAATGCTGGAATGATAAGTATTGTTGTATGCAAATTCTGCCAAAGCCAGATGGTCACTCCAAGTGCTACCCCATTCCAAGACACAGGCTCTCAACATATCTTCTAGCTGTTGGTTCACTCGTTCTGTTTGGCCATCAGACTGCGGATGGAAGGAAGTGCTAAAATCCAATTGAGTGCCCATTGCTCTATGTAAAGCCTTCCAGAACCTTGATGTGAACACTGATCCCCGATCTGAGATGATAGACATTGGCACCCCATGGAGTCTCACGATCTCCTTATGATATATCCATGCTAGCTTTTCAGCTGTAAAAGTGGTTTTAACAGCAATAAAATGTGCCACCTTAGTTAATCTATCCACAATAACCCAAATACCATCATATCCTGCCACTGTGCGTGGTAGTCCAACAATGAAGTCCATCGCTATACCTTCCCACTTCCACTTTGGAATTTCAATGGGTTGCAATGCTCCTCCAGGTCTCTGGTGTTCGGCCTTGACTTGCTGGCATGTTAAACACTTGGCCACATACTTAGCCACATCACCCTTCATTCCATCCCACCAATAGTGCATCTTTAAATCCTGATACATCTTTGTACTCCCAGGGTGAATCATGTAAGGTGAGTAATGTGCCTCTTCGAGTATCTTTTGTAAAATTTGAGCTCTCCTGGGAATGGCCATACGACCCCTGAATCTCATAATACCATCGGCCCCAATTATAAAATCTTGCAATTCTCCTTTCAATGCTCTCTCTCTCACCTTTTGAAAGGATTCATCTTGGCTTTCCTCTTGTGCTTGTCTAATTTCATCTCTAAGAGTAGGTTGAATCTTTAATTGGCTAATTTGTGCTGCTACCCCATCAACACACACATGCAAGTCCATTCTTCTTATTTCTTCAAATAATTTTTCTTGACCAGTAAGTAAACTAGCCATGCTACTCCCAGATTTCCTACTCAGTGCATCTGCAACAACATTTGCTTTACCTGGATGATAATGAATACTCAGGTCATAATCTTTTATTAACTCTAGCCACCTTCGTTGCCGCATATTTAACTCCTTTTGAGTAAAGATGTACTTCAAACTTTTGTGATCAGTATATACTTCACATCTTCCGCCATATAAGTAGTGCCTCCATATTTTCAGTGCAAAGATCACTGCAGCTAACTCCAAGTCATGAGTTGGATAATTCACCTCATGTGGTCTCAATTGTCTTGATGCATAGGCTATCACCCTACCATGTTGCATAAGGACACATCCCAATCCCTTCTTTGATGCATCACTATATATCACAAATCCACCATTTCCTGAAGGTACAGTTAACACAGGTGCTTCTACTAACCGTCTTTTCAACTCTTGAAATGCTTCTTCACACTTGTCTGTCCATTCGAACTTTACCCCCTTGTGTGTGAGCTTCGTCATCGGAGTGGCAATGGTAGAGAACCCTTCCACAAATCGCCTATAGTACCCTGCTAAACCCAAAAAGCTTCTCACCTCAGTAACACTGGATGGCCTAGGCCAGTTTACCACGGCCTCTATCTTATGCGGGTCCACAGATATTCCATCTTTAGAAACAACATGACCCAAAAAGCCCACACTGTTCATCCAAAAATTACACTTCTTAAGCTTTCCATAAAGCTTTTCTTCCCTTAGCCTTTGTAAAATCAATCTCAAGTGTCCTTCATGCTCTTCACTGCTCTTGGAATATACCAAAATGTCATCGATAAACACAACCACAATTTGATCCAAATATGGCCGAAATACCCTATTCATTAAGTCCATGAATGCTGCAGGGGCATTTGTTAAACCAAAAGGCATGACTAGGAACTCATAATGTCCATATCGAGTCCTAAATGCTGTTTTCTGTATATCTGACTCTTTAACTCTCATTTGATGATACCCAGATTGTAAGTCAATCTTTGAAAACTTACTTGCTCCTTGCAGCTGGTCTAACAAATCATCAATACGAGGCAATGGATACTTATTCTTAATAGTCACTTTATTGAGTTCGCGATAGTCAATGCATAACCTTAAACTCCCATCTTTCTTTTTCACAAACAAAACTGGGGCTCCCCATGGTGACACACTGGGCCGAATAAATCCTTTATCTAATAGATCCTGCAACTGAGTCTTCAATTCAGCCATCTCTACTGGTGCCATGCGATAAGGAGCTCTTGAAATTGGCTCCACTCCAGGCTGCAAATCTATTCCAAATTCCACTTCCCGTTCGGGTGGCAAACTAGGCAAATCTGCAGGAAACACATCAGGGAACTCACGTACCACAGGGATCTCATCCAACTGTTTGTCCACTAGGTTGATATCTACTACTGAGGCAAGATAAGCAAGACAACCTTTTCGAACCAAACTCATTGCTCCTAAGGCTGACACCAATTTGGGTAACCCACCTGTTGGTAATCCTCTGAATATGAATTCCATATCATTATGTAGCTTAAGGATAACTTGCTTTGATCGGCAACCTACATTAGCATCATACTTAGCTAACCAATCCATGCCCAAGATAATGTCTAATCCCTCCATCTCCAATACTATCAAATCCGCTAGGAACTGTCTACCCTCAATCATCACAGGAACACATCTACACATTTCAGTTGCTATACTAACTGCTCTCAAGGGGGTAGACACCCTCATTAGCTCATGCATGGGATGTTTAATCAACTTGGCTTTCTTCACAAAAGCTATTGACACAAACGATCGTGATGCACCAGGATCAAACAATACAAAGGCCATGCATCCACTAACAAGAAGGTTACCTGTAACCACATTCTCTGCGGATTGTGCCTCTTGTGCATTTGCAGCTTGAACCACTGCCATCACTTGTGGTCTTCTATCGACCTGAGGGCGAACCTGCTGAGGATAGGGTCCTCTCCCAACCTGCATCCCACCAGGAGGAATATTATGAACTGGTAATTGTTGTTGTATCCGAGCTGCCCCTACTGCTCCTCCACCTAAGAGTATAGGGCAATCCCTCCTAATGTGCCCTTGTTGACGACAGTAGAAGCAAACAATATGTCGTCCTGTCCTCTGTCTTTGAACCTGTGGCTGTTGTGGTTGTTGCTCCCTAACATGGGCTTGTGCTTGTCCCCTGGTTTGCTCTTCCCCTTGACCTACCAATTGCGGGCATGCTGTTTTTTTATGACCCAATTGACCGCATTGGAAACAGGCTGACTTAAATGTAAAAGTTCCACCCTCAATAGTCCTCAGCTTCTTGTGTCCTTGTACTTCTCCTCTTGGCCCTTTTCTCTTTTCCTTAATCCTCTCTTGCTCTTCTTCTTCCCGTTCTATCATGCGGGCTCGATCAAGCATTTCTCCATAATCACGTAACATGAAGGGTGCTAAGCCCCTTCGAATAGAGAATTTGAGTCCCTCTTGAAATTTACGTGCCCTTTCTTGTGGATTGGTCCTTATCCACGGAACAAATCTAGAAAGCGACCGAAATTTAGCATCATACTCTTCCACGGTCATTTTCCCCTGTACTAAGTGCATGAATTCTGATGCTCGACGTGTTTTCTCACTATCAGGCACATAGTGGGCAAGAAATCTTTCCAGAAATTCGGGCCATCGTAGTCTTCCACCCCCATCTGGTAACACAGCCTTCTCAGCATCCCACCACTGTTCTGCATCCCCCTCCATCACATAAAGAGCATACTTGACCTTTTGTTCTTCTGTGCATTCCATATAGTTGAAAATCTTTTCCATCTTCGCCACCCATCGATCCACAACTAAATAATCTCTTTCTCCTTGAAATATAGGAGGTTTCATCTCCTGGAATGCTTTGATGTCTAACTTCTCTTCTTGAGGCCTTCTTCCTTCTTGCTCTTGTCTTCTTGCTCCCATCCTTGGACCTGCACGGTTTGTGTCACCTAAAGTCCTTTGTTGTTCTCTTTGAGTGTCCAGGCTTGCCGTCATTCTCTCCATCTGAGTTTGCATAAATTCTTGAAAATTCTGCATCATACCTCTCATCATTCCCATCATAGTCTCCATACCTGCTTGTGCCCCAATATTCACCTCTGGTCCTATAGGAATCTCACCACTACTGGTTCCTACTCCTCCTTGACTGTGTATCCCATGATAACCCCCGCTAGGATTCTCCCAGTATGCATCATCATCTGCGTTCTCCTCGTCTTCTTGAAGTGGGGACCTCTCCTGTGCAACTTGCTCCTGTTGTTGGCCTTCAATAGCAAGTGGCATTTCATGAGGTGGGACTATCGTTTCACTTGGTCCACCCTCTTCCATAATGCCCTTTCCCTTGTTAAGTCTTGTCTTTGGTGCCATCTTCTGTACAACATCCATAAACAACTAAGATTAAGCAACATAAATTTGACCAATGTACACAGACTAATTTAACATAGAGATATTCCAAGTCCCATATCAAGAACCTAGACTGCATCCCTGATAATATACTATGTACTTAACATGTATTCTCACCACTCACCTAATCGGTCTCTTTCACTAACTTAATAATTTAAAACATTCTTATGCTCTGATACCACTTTCTGTAACGCCCCATTCATAGAAATACTCAATAATTAATCAATGGGGCTACAGATTCTAAGAAAAATTCGGCAGCATCTCCCCTTAATATACAAGGGTTAATATGGAAACATGACCTGATAATCATAAATATTTCAATTCTATATTTATATACTTACATCTTCATATAATAAGAACATTCATATAGAAATAAAATCATTGAATGTTACCCATACACATCAGGCATACCTAATGATCATGCATACGTGCATCCACAAAGGTTATAATCCAATCCAAAATAACAAATACAATTACTTATCAAAGTAAATCCATCTCAGTAACCGTCTACATATATGAATATCAAAAGAGCACAAATTTAAAAGAACTAAAATTAACACATTGTGCTATGGTCTCTTATGTTTGATCTTCAACTTGTCCCATCCTTAAGTTCCCCTTCTGACCTGCGATCTAAAACCACAATAACAATGATATGAGTCTAAATAGACCCAGTAAGTAGATAGTGGTTAGCACAAAGTGCAAATAAGCATAATGATGGATACTCATACAATGATGAAGCTAATACACATGGGTCCAATACCCACTCCCAAGATCGTATACATATAACCATACACACAAATTGACCAACACAACCAATCATCTACTCATGTCCATCAAGGGCCATGAACAACCCTCTCCTCATGTCAATCAGGGGCCATGAACAACCCTTACAACCAACTATTTGAGATAACGCATCATACATAACAGACAATGAAACACATCGCAAACCACGCATACAACATCAACACAATTCAGTTACAACACATAGATCTGTCACACAAGCATTTTATCAAACACATGATAGGTGCGAAATGAAAGAACCTTCAATTCATACTCTCGATTGGGGCAAATCAATTCACGTCACATTTCAACAATATAACAACTGCTAAGAAGTCTTTTACATCATAGAAATCACGCATTCAAAGTAAATTCACCATGAACCCTAACTGTTACGAACTCTACGCCTAATACCATGGAGTCGTTAGAAGCTATACATTCCCTCTAGCCTCGTATCGCGTTTAACGTAAAATTTCATCACTAAATAGAGAAGGAGCGACATCTACTTACCTCGATCGTGATTTTCCCCAAAACAGCGACCCTAGGCTTAGCTTGCAGAGATTTGGAGCTTCCTTGATTCAAATCGATCACCTTCGAGGCAGTCAGTAGGGTTTTCTCGAAGAGATCTACTGCTAGATCTTACTGAGTAGAAGAGAAAGAAGAGAAGACGCAGAGATCGGGAAGAGAAGAAGAAGAAAAATAGTCGGGCGTGAGGTGAGAAAATGGAGTCTAACGCACGGGCTTCGCTTCATATCGAACCCCCATCGGGTCGGGATCGGGTCCAGGACGGGTCGGAGCATGAGTCGGGTCTAATCGCATTTGGTAATTTACTCTTCCACTCCTACGACTTAAATAATTAAAATTTTCTTCAGGGGCGCTGCCCCCTGCACCCCCGCAAGGGGCGTCTCCCCCTTGACCCCCGCGACCTGACCGGGCAGGTCGAACCCCGTACCTACTCTGCGAAGGAAACAATAGTCGTAGTGCCCATCAATGGAACGCTAATCATACACCATCAATTTATACTCAACGTGCTAAGATCATAATACATGCACATATACACTATACATTCTCTAAATGTCATGTCCAAATATGTTATGTATCCATTAATATCGTAAAATTCTTATTAGCATGTTCATAAGTTACCTCATAAATAGAGAAAAGTTGTAATAAAAATAAAATAAAATACCTGGTCCTCACAGTTCTATCCGAATTAATTAATTTGATTCGATTTCAATGCTTTTAAGGTCGTTCGTTGTCGTTCGAATGTAAATAAAATCAAGGGATAGTTGTTAATTCTTGTTTATTGAAGTTCCTTACATCCGATCTGTGTTTTTTGAATTTATTAGAATGCGTTAAAGTTTACTCATTCTCATTACTGTAAAATCAAGTCAATTAGATTGAGTTGAACACTATTCTAAATAATCAAAGTTCATTCGATCCGACTGAATTCATTTGATTCGATTTCAATACTTTCAAGGTCGTTCGTTGTCGTTCGAATGTAAATAAAATCAAGGGAATGTTCTTAATTCTTGTTTATTGAAGTTCCTTACGTTCGATTTGGTTGTTTTGAATCTATTAGAATGCGTTAAAGTTTACTCGTTCACATTACAGTAAAATCAAGTCGATTAGATTGAGTTGTACACTATTCTAAATAATCAAAGTTCATTCTATCTAACTAAATTCATTTGATTCGATTTGAATGCCTTTAACGTCATCCGTTGTCGTTCGTATGCAAACGAAATCATGGGATTGTTGTTAGTTCTTATTTGTTGAAGTTCCTTACGTCCGATTCGGTTGTTTTGAATCTATTGGAATGCGTTAAAGTTTTCTCGTTCACATTACAGTCAAATTAAGTCAATTAGATTGAGTAATACACTATTCTAAATAATCAAAGTTCATTCTATCCGACTGAATTCAGTTGATTCGATTCGAACGCCTTTAAGGTCATTTGTTGTCGTTCAAATGCAAACAAAATAAAGGGATTGTTGTTAATTCTTATTTATTGAAGTTCCTTACGTCCGATTCGGTTGCTTTAAATCTATTGGAATGCTTTAAAGTATACTCGTTCTCATTACAGTCAAATTAAGTCAATTAGATTGAGTTGTACACTATTCTAAATAATCAAAGTTCATTCTATACGAATTAATTCATTTGATTCGATTTCAATGCTTTTAAGGTCGTTTGTTGTCGTTCGAATGTAAATAAAATCAAGGTATAGTTGTTAATTCTTGTTTATTGAAGTTCCTTTCATCCGATTTGGGTTTTTTAATTATTTAGAATGCGTTAAAGTTTACTCGTTCTCAATACTCTAAAATGAAGTCATTTAGATTGAGTTGTACACTATTCTAAATAATCAAAATTCATTCTATCCGACTGAATTGATTTGATTCGATTTCAATGCTTTTAAGGTCGTTCGTTGTCGTTCGAATTTAAATAAAATCAAGGGATTGTTGTTAATTCTTTTTTATTGAAGTTCCTTACGTTCGATTTGGTTGTTTTGAATCTATTAGAATGCATTAAAGTTTACTCGTTCTCATTATAGTCAAATCAAGTCAATTAGATTGAGTTGTACACTATTCTAAATAATCAAAGTTCGTTCTATTCGAATTAATTCATTTGATTCGATTTCAATGCTTTTAAGGTCGTTGGTTGTCGTTCGAATGTAAATAAAATCAAGGGATAGTTGTTAATTCTTGTTTATTGAAGTTCCTTACATCCGATTTGGGTTTTTTGAATTTATTAAAATGCGTTAAAGTTTACTCGTTCTAATTACAGTCAAATTAAGTCAATTAGATTGAGTTGTACACTATTCTAAATAATCAAAGTTCATTCTATCCGACTGAATTTATTTGATTCGATTTCAATGCTTTTAAGGTCGTTCGTTGTCGTTCGAATGTAAATAAAATCAAGGGATTGTTGTTAATTCTTGTTTACTGAAGTTCCTTACATCTGATTTGGGTTTTTTGAATTTATTAGAATGCGTTAAAGTTTACTCGTTCTCGTTATTGTAAAATCAAGTCTATTAGATTGAGTTGTACACTATTCTAAATAATCAAAATTCATTCTATCCGACTGAATTCATTTGATTCGATTTCAATGCTTTTAAGGTCGTTCGTTGTCGTTCGATTGTAAATAAAATCAAGGGATTGTTGTTAATTTTTGTTTATTGAAGTTGCATACGTTCGATTCGGTTGTTTCGAATCTATTGGAATGCGTTAAAGTTTACTCGTTCACATTACAGTCAAATTAAGTCAATTAGATTGAGTAATACTCTATTCTAAATAATCAAAGTTCATTCTATCCGACTGAATTCAGTTGATTCGATTCGAACGCCTTTAAGGTCATTTGTTGTCGTTCAAATGCAAACAAAATAAAGGGATTGTTGTTAATTCTTATTTATTGAAGTTCCTTACGTCCGATTCGGTTGCTTTAAATCTATTGGAATGCTTTAAAGTATACTCGTTCTCATTACAGTCAAATTAAGTCAATTAGATTGAGTTGTACACTATTCTAAATAATCAAAGTTCATTCTATACGAATTAATTCATTTGATTCGATTTCAATGCTTTTAAGGTCGTTTGTTGTCGTTCGAATGTAAATAAAATCAAGGTATAGTTGTTAATTCTTGTTTATTGAAGTTCCTTTCATCCGATTTGGGTTTTTTAATTATTTAGAATGCGTTAAAGTTTACTCGTTCTCAATACTCTAAAATGAAGTCATTTAGATTGAGTTGTACACTATTCTAAATAATCAAAATTCATTCTATCCGACTGAATTGATTTGATTCGATTTCAATGCTTTTAAGGTCGTTCGTTGTCGTTCGAATTTAAATAAAATCAAGGGATTGTTGTTAATTCTTTTTTATTGAAGTTCCTTACGTTCGATTTGGTTGTTTTGAATCTATTAGAATGCATTAAAGTTTACTCGTTCTCATTATAGTCAAATCAAGTCAATTAGATTGAGTTGTACACTATTCTAAATAATCAAAGTTCGTTCTATTCGAATTAATTCATTTGATTCGATTTCAATGCTTTTAAGGTCGTTGGTTGTCGTTCGAATGTAAATAAAATCAAGGGATAGTTGTTAATTCTTGTTTATTGAAGTTCCTTACATCCGATTTGGGTTTTTTGAATTTATTAAAATGCGTTAAAGTTTACTCGTTCTAATTACTGTCAAATTAAGTCAATTAGATTGAGTTGTACACTATTCTAAATAATCAAAGTTCATTCTATCCGACTGAATTTATTTGATTCGATTTCAATGCTTTTAAGGTCGTTCGTTGTCGTTCGAATGTAAATAAAATCAAGGGATTGTTGTTAATTCTTGTTTACTGAAGTTCCTTACATCTGATTTGGGTTTTTTGAATTTATTAGAATGCGTTAAAGTTTACTCGTTCTCGTTATTGTAAAATCAAGTCTATTAGATTGAGTTGTACACTATTCTAAATAATCAAAATTCATTCTATCCGACTGAATTCATTTGATTCGATTTCAATGCTTTTAAGGTCGTTCGTTGTCGTTCGATTGTAAATAAAATCAAGGGATTGTTGTTAATTTTTGTTTATTGAAGTTGCATACGTTCGATTCGGTTGTTTCGAATCTATTGGAATGCGTTAAAGTTTACTCGTTCACATTACAGTCAAATTAAGTCAATTAGATTGAGTAATACTCTATTCTAAATAATCAAAGTTCATTCTATCCGACTGAATTCAGTTGATTCGATTCGAATGCCTTTAAGGTCATTTGTTGTCGTTCCAATGCAAACAAAATAAAGGGATTGTTGTTAATTCTTAATTATTCAAGTTCCTTACGTCCGATTCGGTTGCTTTGAATCTATTGGAATGTTTTAAAGTTTACTCGTTCTCATTACAGTCAAATTAAGTCAATTAGATTGAGTTGTACACTATTCTAAATAATCAAAGTTCATTCTATCCGACTGAATTCATTTGATTCGATTTCAATGCTTTTAAGGTCGTTCGTTGTCGTTCGAATGTAAATAAAATCAAGGGATTGTTGTTAATTCTTTTTTATTGAAGTTCCTTACATCCGATTTGGGTTTTTTGAATTTATTAGAATGCGTTAAAATTTACTCGTTCTCATTACTGTAAAATCAAGTCAATTAGATTGAGTTGTACACTATTCTAAATAATCAAAATTCATTCTATCCGACTGAATTCATTTGATTCGATTTCCATGCTTTTAAGGTCGTTCGTTGTCGTTCGAAAGTAAATAAAATAAAGGGATTGTTGTTAATTCTTGTTTATTGAAGTTCCTTACGTTCGGTTTTGTTGTTTTGAATCTATTAGAATGCGTTAAAGTTTACTCATTCTCATTACAGTCAAATAAACTCAATTACATTGAGTTGTACACTATTCTAAATAATCAAAGTTCGTTCTATCCGAATTAATTCATTTGATTCGATTTCAATGCTTTTAAGGACGTTTGTTGTCGTTCGAATGTAAATAAAATCAATGGATAGTTGTTAATTCTTGTTTATTGAGGTTCCTAACATCCAATTTGGGTTTTTTTAATTTATTAGAATGCGTTAAGGTTTACTCGTTCTCATTACTGTAAAATCAAGTCAATTAGATTGAGTTGTACACTATTCTAAATAATCAAAATTCATTCTATCCGACTGAATTCATTTGATTCGATTTCAATGCTTTTAAGGTCGTTCGTTGTCGTTCGAATGAAAATAAAATCAAGGGATTGTTGTTAATTTTTGTTTATTGAAGTTACTTACGTTCGATTCGGTTGTTTTGAATCTATTGGAATGTGTTAAAGTTTACTCGTTCACATTACAGTAAAATCAAGTCAATTAGATTGAGTTGTACACTATTCTAAATAATCAAAGTTCGTTCTATTCGAATTAATTCATTTGATTCGATATCAATTCTTTTAAGGTCGTTGGTTGTCGTTCGAATGTAAATAAAATCAAGGGATTATTGTTAATTCTTGTTTACTGAAGTTCCTTACATCCGATTTGGGTTTTTTGAATTTATTAGAATGCGTTAAAGTTTACTCGTTCTCATTACTGTAAAATCAAGTCAATTAGATTGAGTTGTACACTATTCTAAATAATCAAAATTCATTCTATCCGACTGAATTCATTTGATTCGATTTCAATGCTTTTAAGGTCGTTTGTTGTCGTTCGAATGCAAATAAAATCAAGGGATAGTTGTTAATTCTTGTTTATTGAAGTTCCTTTCATCCGATTTGGGTTTTTTAATTTATTAGAATGCGTTAAAGTTTACTCGTTCTCATTACAGTAAAATCAAGTCAATTAGATTGAGTTGTACACTATTCTAAATAATCAAAGTTCATTCTATCCGACTGAATTCATTTGATTCGATTTCAATGCTTTTAAGGTCGTTCGTTGTCGTTCGAATGTAAATAAAATCAAGGGATTGTTGTTAATTCTTGTTAATTGAAGTTCCTTACTTCCGATTTGGGTTTTTTGAATTTATTAGAATGCGTTAAAGTTTACTCGTTCTCATTACTGTAAAATCAAGTCAATTAGATTGAGTTGTACACTATTCTAAATAATCAAAATTCATTCTATCCGACTGAATTCATTTGATTCAATTTCAATGCTTTTAAGGTCGTTTGTTGTCGTTCGAATGCAAATAAAATCAAGGGATAGTTGTTAATTCTTGTTTATTGAAGTTCCTTTCATCCGATTTGGGTTTTTTAATTTATTAGAATGCGTTAAAGTTTACTCGTTCTCATTACTGTAAAATCAAGTCAATTATATTGAGTTGTACACTATTCTAAATAATCAAAATTCCTTCTATCCGACTGAATTCATTTGATTCGATTTGAATGCCTTTAACGTCATCCGTTGTCGTTCGTATGCAAACGAAATCATGGGATTGTTGTTAGTTCTTATTTGTTGAAGTTCCTTACGTCCGATTCGGTTGTTTTGAATCTATTGGAATGCGTTAAAGTTTACTCGTTCACATTACAGTCAAATTAAGTCAATTAGATTGAGTAATACTGTATTCTAAATAATCAAAGTTCATTCTATCCGACTGAATTCAGTTGATTCGATTCGAACGCCTTTAAGGTCATTTGTTGTCGTTCAAATGCAAACAAAATAAAGGGATTGTTGTTAATTCTTATTTATTGAACTTCCTTACGTCCGATTCGGTTGCTTTAAATCTATTGGAATGCTTTAAAGTATACTCGTTCTCATTACTGTCAAATTAAGACAATTAGATTGAGTTGTACACTATTCTAAATAATCAAAGTTCATTCTATACGAATTAATTGATTTGATTCGATTTCAGTGCTTTTAAGGTCCTTTGTTGTCGTTCGAATGTAAATAAAATCAAGGGATAGTTGTTAATTCTTGTTTATTGAAGTTCCTTACATCCGATCTGAGTTTTTTGAATTTATTAGAATGCGTTAAAGTTTACTCGTTCTCATTACTGTAAAATCAAGTCAATTAGATTGAGTTGTACACTATTCTAAATAATCAAAGTTCATTCTATCCGACTGAATTCATTTGATTCGATTTCAATGCTTTTAAGGTCGTTCGTTGTCGTTCGAATGTAAATAAAATCAAGGGAATGTTCTTAATTCTTGTTTATTGAAGTTCCTTACGTTCGATTTGGTTGTTTTGAATCTATTAGAATGCCTTAAAGTTTACTCGTTCTCATTACAGTCAAATCAAGTCAATTAGATTGAGTTGTACACTATTCTAAATAATCAAAGTTCGTTCTATTCGAATTAATTCATTTGATTCGATTTCAATGCTTTTAAGGTCGTTGGTTGTCGTTCGAATGTAAATAAAATCAAGGGATTGTTGTTAATTCTTGTTTACTGAAGCTCCTTACATCCGATTTGGGTTTTTTGAATTTATTAGAATGCGTTAAAGTTTACTCGTTCTCATTACTGTAAAATCAAGTCAATTAGATTGAGTTGAACACTATTCTAAATAATCAAAGTTCGTTCTATCCGAATTAATTCATTTGATTCGATTTCAATGCTTTTAAGGTCGTTCGTTGTCGTTCGAATGTAAATAAAATCAAGGGATTGTTGTTAATTCTTGTTTACTGATGTTCTTTTCATCCGATTTGGGTTTTTTGAATTTATTAGAATGCGTTAAAGTTTACTCGTTCTCATTACTGTAAAATTAAGTCAATTAGATTGAGTTGTACACTATTCTAAATAATCAAAGTTCGTTCTATTCGAATTAATTCATTTGATTCGATTTCAATTCTTTTAAGGTCGTTGGTTGTCGTTCGAATGTAAATAAAATCAAGGGATTATTGTTAATTCTTGTTTACTGAAGTTCCTTACGTTCGATTTGGTTGTTTTGAATTTATTAGAATGCGTTAAAGTTTACTCGTTCTCATTACAGTAAAATCAAGTCAATTAGATTGAGTTGTACACTATTCTAAATAATCAAAATTCATTCTTTCCGACTGAATTCATTTGATTCGATTTCAATGCTTTTAAGGTCGTTCGTTGTCGTTCGAATGTAAATAAAATCAAGGGATTATTGTTAATTCTTGTTTATTGAAGTTCCTTACGTTCGATTTGGTTGTTTTGAATTTATTAGAATGCGTTAAAGTTTACTCGTTCTCATTACAGTAAAATCAAGTCAGTTAGATTGAGTTGTACACTATTCTAAATAATCAAAGTTCGTTCTATCCGAATTAATTCATTTGATTCGATTTCAATGCTTTTAAGGTCGTTCGTTGTCGTTCGAATGTAAATAAAATCAAGGGATTGTTGTTAATTCTTGTTTATGGAAGTTCCTTACGTTCGATTTGGTTGTTTTGAATCTATTAGAATGCGTTAAAGTTTACTCGTTCCCATTACAGTAAAATCAAGTCAATTAGATTGAGTTGTACACTATTCTAAATAATCAAAGTTCATTCTATCCAACTAAATTCATTTGATTCGATTTGAATGCCTTTAACGTCATCCGTTGTCGTTCGTATGCAAACGAAATCATGGGATTGTTGTTAGTTCTTATTTGTTGAAGTTCCTTACGTCTGATTCGGTTGTTTTGAATCTATTGGAATGCGTTAAAGTTTACTCGTTCACATTACAGTCAAATTAAGTCAATTAGATTGAGTAATACTGTATTCTAAATAATCAAAGTTCATTCTATCCGACTGAATTCAGTTGATTCCATTCGAACGCCTTTAAGGTCATTTGTTGTCGTTCAAATGCAAACAAAATAAAGGGATTGTTGTTAATTCTTATTTATTGAAGTTCCTTACGTCCGATTCGGTTGCTTTAAATCTATTGGAATGCTTTAAAGTATACTCGTTCTCATTACTGTCAAATTAAGTCAATTAGATTGAGTTGTACACTATTCTAAATAATCAAAGTTCATTCTATACGAATTAATTGATTTGATTCGATTTCAGTGCTTTTAAGGTCCTTTGTTGTCGTTCGAATGTAAATAAAATCAAGGGATTGTTGTTAATTCTTGTTTATTGAAGTTCCTTACGTTCAATTTGGTTGTTTTGAATCTATTAGAATGCCTTAAAGTTTACTCGTTCTCATTACAGTCAAATCAAGTCAATTAGATTGAGTTGTACACTATTCTAAATAATCAAAGTTCGTTCTATTCGAATTAATTCATTTGATTCGATTTCAATTCTTTTAAGGTCGTTGGTTGTCGTTCGAATGTAAATAAAATCAAGGGATTATTGTTAATTCTTGTTTACTGAAGTTCCTTACATCCGATTTGGGTTTTTTGAATTTATTAGAATGCGTTAAAGTTTACTCGTTCTCATTACTGTAAAATCAAGTCAATTAGATTGAGTTGAACACTATTCTAAATAATCAAAGTTCGTTCTATCCGACTGAATTCATTTGATTCGATTTCAATGCTTTTAAGGTCGTTCGTTTTCGTTCGAATGTAAATAAAATCAAGGGATTGTTGTTAATTTTTGTTTATTGAAGTTGCTTACGTTCGATTCGGTTGTTTTGAATCTATTGGAATGCGTTAAAGTTTACTCGTTCACATTACAGTCAAATTAAGTCAATTAGATTGAGTAATACTCTATTCTAAATAATCAAAGTTCATTCTATCCGACTGAATTCAGTTGATTCGATTCGAATGCCTTTAAGGTCATTTGTTGTCGTTCCAATGCAAACAAAATAAAGGGATTGTTGTTAATTCTTATTTATTCAAGTTCCTTACGTCCGATTCGGTTGCTTTGAATCTATTGGAATGTTTTAAAGTTTACTCGTTCTCATTACAGTCAAATTAAGTCAATTAGATTGAGTTGTACACTATTCTAAATAATCAAAGTTCATTCTATCCGACTGAATTCATTTGATTCGATTTCAATGCTTTTAAGGTCGTTCGTTGTCGTTCGAATGTAAATAAAATCAAGGGATAGTTGTTAATTCTTGTTTATTGAAGTTCCTTACATCCGATTTGGGTTTTTTGAATTTATTAGAATGCGTTAAAGTTTACTCGTTCTAATTACAGTCAAATCAAGTCAATTAGATTGAGTTGTACACTATTCTAAATAATCAAAGTTCATTCTATCCGACTGAATTCATTTGATTCGATTTCAATGCTTTTAAGGTCGTTCGTTGTCGTTCGAATGTAAATAAAATCAAGGGATTGTTGTTAATTCTTGTTTACTGAAGTTCTTTTCATCCGATTTGGGTTTTTTGAATTTATTAGAATGCGTTAAAGTTTACTCGTTCTCATTAATGTAAAATCAAGTCAATTAGATTGAGTTGTACACTATTCTAAATAATCAAAATTCATTCTATCCGACTGAATTCATTTGATTCGATTTCAATGCTTTTAAGGTCGTTCGTTGTCGTTCGAATGTAAATAAAATCAAGGGATTGTTGTTAATTCTTGTTTATTGAAGTTCCTTACGTTCGATTTGGTTGTTTTGAATTTATTAGAATGCGTTAAATTTTACTCGTTCTCATTACAGTAAAATCAAGTCAATTAGATTGAGTTGTACACTATTCTAAATAATCAAAGTTCGTTCTATCCGAATTAATTCATTTGATTCGATTTCAATGCTTTTAAGGTCGTTCGTTGTCATTCGAATGTAAATAAAATCAAGGGATAGTTGTTAATTCTTGTTTATTGAAGTTCCTTACATCCGATCTGAGTTTTTTGAATTTATTAGAATGCGTTAAAGTTTACTCGTTCTCATTACTGTAAAATCAAGTCGATTAGATTTAGTTGTACACTATTCTAAATAATCAAAGTTCATTCTATCCGACTGAATTCATTTGATTCGATTTCAATGCTTTTAAGGTCGTTCGTTGTCGTTCGAATGTAAATAAAATCAAGGGAATGTTCTTAATTCTTGTTTATTGAAGTTCCTTACGTTCGATTTGGTTGTTTTGAATCTATTAGTATGCGTTAAAGTTTACTCGTTCACATTGCAGTAAAATCAAGTCAATTAGATTGAGTTGTACACTATTCTAAATAATCAAAGTTCATTCTATCCAACTAAATTCATTTGATTCGATTTGAATGCCTTTAACGTCATCCGCTGTCGTTCGTATGCAAACGAAATCATGGGATTGTTGTTAGTTCTTATTTGTTGAAGTTCCTTACGTCCGATTCGGTTGTTTTGAATCTATTGGAATGCGTTAAAGTTTACTCGTTCACATTACAGTCAAATTAAGTCAATTAGATTGAGTAATACTGTATTCTAAATAATCAAAGTTCATTCTATCCGACTGAATTCAGTTGATTCGATTCGAACGCCTTTAAGGTCATTTGTTGTCGTTCAAATGCAAACAAAATAAAGGGAATGTTGTTAATTCTTATTTATTGAAGTTCCTTACGTCCGATTCGGTTGCTTTAAATCTATTGGAATGCTTTAAAGTATACTCGTTCTCATTACTGTCAAATTAAGTCAATTAGATTGAGTTGTACACTATTATAAATAATCAAAGTTCATTCTATACGAATTAATTGATTTGATTCGATTTCAGTGCTTTTAAGGTCCTTTGTTGTCGTTCGAATGTAAATAAAATCAAGGGATTGTTGTTAATTCTTGTTTATTGTAGTTCCTTACGTTCAATTTGGTTGTTTTGAATCTATTAGAATGCCTTAAAGTTTACTCGTTCTCATTACAGTCAAATCAAGTCAATTAGATTGAGTTGTACACTATTCTAAATAATCAAAGTTCGTTCTATTCGAATTAATTCATTTGATTCGATTTCAATTCTTTTAAGGTCGTTGGTTGTCGTTCGAATGTAAATAAAATCAAGGGATTATTGTTAATTCTTGTTTACTGAAGTTCCTTACATCCGATTTGGGTTTTTTGAATTTATTAGAATACGTTAAAGTTTACTCGTTCTCATTACTGTAAAATCAAGTCAATTAGATTGAGTTGAACACTATTCTAAATAATCAAAATTCATTCTATCCGACTGAATTCATTTGATTCGATTTCAATGCTTTTAAGGTCGTTCGTTTTCGTTCGAATGTAAATAAAATCAAGGGAATGTTCTTAATTCTTGTTTATTGAAGTTCCTTACGTTCGATTTGGTTGTTTTGAATCTATTAGAATGCCTTAAAGTTTACTCGTTCTCATTACAGTCAAATCAAGTCAATTAGATTGAGTTGTACACTATTCTAAATAATCAAAGTTCGTTCTATTCGAATTAATTCATTTGATTCGATTTCAATGCTTTTAAGGTCGTTGGTTGTCGTTCGAATGTAAATAAAATCAAGGGATTGTTGTTAATTCTTGTTTACTGAAGCTCCTTACATCCGATTTGGGTTTTTTGAATTTATTAGAATGCGTTAAAGTTTACTCGTTCTCATTACTGTAAAATCAAGTCAATTAGATTGAGTTGTACACTATTCTAAATAATCAAAATTCATTCTATCCGACTGAATTCATTTGATTCGATTTCAATGCTTTTAAGGTCATTCGTTGTCGTTCGAATGTAAATAAAATCAAGGGATTGTTGTTAATTCTTGTTTACTGATGTTCTTTTCATCCGATTTGGGTTTTTTGAATTTATTAGAATGCGTTAAAGTTTACTCGTTCTCATTACTGTAAAATCAAGTCAATTAGATTGAGTTGTACACTATTCTAAATAATCAAAATTCATTCTATCCGACTGAATTCATTTGATTCGATTTCAATGCTTTTAAGGTCGTTCGTTGTCATTCGAATGTAAATAAAATCAAGGGATTGTTGTTAATTCTTGTTTATTGAAGTTCCTTACGTTCGATTTGGTTGTTTTAAATCTATTGGAATGCTTTAAAGTATACTCGTTCTCATTACTGTCAAATTAAGTCAATTAGATTGAGTTGTACACTATTCTAAATAATCAAAGTTCATTCTATACGAATTAATTGATTTGATTCGATTTCAGTGCTTTTAAGGTCCTTTGTTGTCGTTCGAATGTAAATAAAATCAAGGGATTGTTGTTAATTCTTGTTTATTGAAGTTCCTTACGTTCAATTTGGTTGTTTTGAATCTATTAGAATGCCTTAAAGTTTACTCGTTCTCATTACAGTCAAATCAAGTCAATTAGATTGAGTTGTACACTATTCTAAATAATCAAAGTTCGTTCTATTCGAATTAATTCATTTGATTCGATTTCAATTCTTTTAAGGTCGTTGGTTGTCGTTCGAATGTAAATAAAATCAAGGGATTATTGTTAATTCTTTTTTACTGAAGTTCCTTACATCCGATTTGGGTTTTTTGAATTTATTAGAATGCGTTAAAGTTTACTCGTTCTCATTACTGTAAAATCAAGTCAATTAGATTGAGTTGAACACTATTCTAAATAATCAAAGTTCGTTCTATCCGAATTAATTCATTTGATTCGATTTCAATGCTTTTAAGGTCGTTCGTTGTCGTTCGAATGTAAATAAAATCAAGGGATTGTTGTTAATTCTTGTTTATTGAAGTTCCTTACGTTCGATTTGGTTGTTTTGAATCTATTAGAATGCGTTAAAGTTTACTCGTTCCCATTACAGTAAAATCAAGTCAATTAGATTGAGTTGTACACTATTCTAAATAATCAAAGTTCATTCTATCCAACTAAATTCATTTGATTCGATTTGAATGCCTTTAACGTCATCCGTTGTCGTTCGTATGCAAACGAAATCATGGGATTGTTGTTAGTTCTTATTTGTTGAAGTTCCTTACGTCCGATTCGGTTGTTTTGAATCTATTGGAATGCGTTAAAGTTTACTCGTTCACATTACAGTCAAATTAAGTCAATTAGATTGAGTTGTACACTATTCTAAATAATCAAAGTTCATTCTATCCGACTGAATTCATTTGATTCGATTTGAATGCCTTTAACGTCATCCGTTGTCGTTCGTATGCAAACGAAATCATGGGATTGTTGTTAGTTCTTATTTGTTGAAGTTCCTTACGTCTGATTCGGTTGTTTTGAATCTATTGGAATGCGTTAAAGTTTACTCGTTCACATTACAGTCAAATTAAGTCAATTAGATTGAGTAATACTGTATTCTAAATAATCAAAGTTCATTCTATCCGACTGAATTCAGTTGATTCCATTCGAACGCCTTTAAGGTCATTTGTTGTCGTTCAAATGCAAACAAAATAAAGGGATTGTTGTTAATTCTTATTTATTGAAGTTCCTTACGTCCGATTCGGTTGCTTTAAATCTATTGGAATGCTTTAAAGTATACTCGTTCTCATTACTGTCAAATTAAGTCAATTAGATTGAGTTGTACACTATTCTAAATAATCAAAGTTCATTCTATACGAATTAATTGATTTGATTCGATTTCAGTGCTTTTAAGGTCCTTTGTTGCCGTTCGAATGTAAATAAAATCAAGGGATTGTTGTTAATTCTTGTTTATTGAAGTTCCTTACGTTCAATTTGGTTGTTTTGAATCTATTAGAATGCCTTAAAGTTTACTCGTTCTCATTACAGTCAAATCAAGTCAATTAGATTGAGTTGTACACTATTCTAAATAATCAAAGTTCGTTCTATTCGAATTAATTCATTTGATTCGATTTCAATTCTTTTAAGGTCGTTGGTTGTCGTTCGAATGTAAATAAAATCAAGGGATTATTGTTAATTCTTTTTTACTGAAGTTCCTTACATCCGATTTGGGTTTTTTGAATTTATTAGAATGCGTTAAAGTTTACTCGTTCTCATTACTGTAAAATCAAGTCAATTAGATTGAGTTGAACACTATTCTAAATAATCAAAGTTCGTTCTATCCGAATTAATTCATTTGATTCGATTTCAATGCTTTTAAGGTCGTTCGTTGTCGTTCGAATGTAAATAAAATCAAGGGATTGTTGTTAATTCTTGTTTATTGAAGTTCCTTACGTTCGATTTGGTTGTTTTGAATCTATTAGAATGCGTTAAAGTTTACTCGTTCCCATTACAGTAAAATCAAGTCAATTAGATTGAGTTGTACACTATTCTAAATAATCAAAGTTCATTCTATCCAACTAAATTCATTTGATTCGATTTGAATGCCTTTAACGTCATCCGTTGTCGTTCGTATGCAAACGAAATCATGGGATTGTTGTTAGTTCTTATTTGTTGAAGTTCCTTACGTCCGATTCGGTTGTTTTGAATCTATTGGAATGCGTTAAAGTTTACTCGTTCACATTACAGTCAAATTAAGTCAATTAGATTGAGTTGTACACTATTCTAAATAATCAAAGTTCATTCTATCCGACTGAATTCATTTGATTCGATTTCAATGCTTTTAAGGTCGTTCGTTGTCGTTCGAATGGAAATAAAATCAAGGGATAGTTGTTAATTCTTGTTTATTGAAGTTCCTTACATCCGATTTGGGTTTTTTGAATTTATTAGAATGCGTTAAAGTTTACTCGTTCTCATTACTGTAAAATCAAGTCAATTAGATTGAGTTGAACACTATTCTAAATAATCAAAATTCATTCTATCCGACTGAATTCATTTGATTCGATTTCAATGCTTTTAAGGTCGTTCGTTTTCGTTCGAATGTAAATAAAATCAAGGGATTGTTGTTAATTTTTGTTTATTGAAGTTGCTTACGTTCGATTCGGTTGTTTTGAATCTATTGGAATGCGTTAAAGTTTACTCGTTCACATTACAGTCAAATTAAGTCAATTAGATTGAGTAATACTCTATTCTAAATAATCAAAGTTCATTCTATCCGACTGAATTCAGTTGATTCGATTCGAATGCCTTTAAGGTCATTTGTTGTCGTTCCAATGCAAACAAAATAAAGGGATTGTTGTTAATTCTTATTTATTCAAGTTCCTTACGTCCGATTCGGTTGCTTTGAATCTATTGGAATGTTTTAAAGTTTACTCGTTCTCATTACAGTCAAATTAAGTCAATTAGATTGAGTTGTACACTATTCTAAATAATCAAAGTTCATTCTATCCGACTGAATTCATTTGATTCGATTTCAATGCTTTTAAGGTCGTTCGTTGTCGTTCGAATGTAAATAAAATCAAGGGATAGTTGTTAATTCTTGTTTATTGAAGTTCCTTACATCCGATTTGGGTTTTTTGAATTTATTAGAATGCGTTAAAGTTTACTCGTTCTAATTACAGTCAAATCAAGTCAATTAGATTGAGTTGTACACTATTCTAAATAATCAAAGTTCATTCTATCCGACTGAATTCATTTGATTCGATTTCAATGCTTTTAAGGTCGTTCGTTGTCGTTCGAATGTAAATAAAATCAAGGGATTGTTGTTAATTCTTGTTTACTGAAGTTCTTTTCATCCGATTTGGGTTTTTTTAATTTATTAGAATGCGTTAAAGTTTACTCGTTCTCATTAATGTAAAATCAAGTCAATTAGATTGAGTTGTACACTATTCTAAATAATCAAAATTCATTCTATCCGACTGAATTCATTTGATTCGATTTCAATGCTTTTAAGGTCGTTCGTTGTCGTTCGAATGTAAATAAAATCAAGGGATTGTTGTTAATTCTTGTTTATTGAAGTTCCTTACGTTCGATTTGGTTGTTTTGAATTTATTAGAATGCGTTAAATTTTACTCGTTCTCATTACAGTAAAATCAAGTCAATTAGATTGAGTTGTACACTATTCTAAATAATCAAAGTTCGTTCTATCCGAATTAATTCATTTGATTCGATTTCAATGCTTTTAAGGTCGTTCGTTGTCATTCGAATGTAAATAAAATCAAGGGATAGTTGTTAATTCTTGTTTATTGAAGTTCCTTACATCCGATCTGAGTTTTTTGAATTTATTAGAATGCGTTAAAGTTTACTCGTTCTCATTACTGTAAAATCAAGTCGATTAGATTTAGTTGTACACTATTCTAAATAATCAAAGTTCATTCTATCCGACTGAATTCATTTGATTCGATTTCAATGCTTTTAAGGTCGTTCGTTGTCGTTCGAATGTAAATAAAATCAAGGGAATGTTCTTAATTCTTGTTTATTGAAGTTCCTTACGTTCGATTTGGTTGTTTTGAATCTATTAGTATGCGTTAAAGTTTACTCGTTCACATTACAGTAAAATCAAGTCAATTAGATTGAGTTGTACACTATTCTAAATAATCAAAGTTCATTCTATCCAACTAAATTCATTTGATTCGATTTGAATGCCTTTAACGTCATCCGCTGTCGTTCGTATGCAAACGAAATTATGGGATTGTTGTTAGTTCTTATTTGTTGAAGTTCCTTACGTCCGATTCGGTTGTTTTGAATCTATTGGAATGCGTTAAAGTTTACTCGTTCACATTACAGTCAAATTAAGTCAATTAGATTGAGTAATACTGTATTCTAAATAATCAAAGTTCATTCTATCCGACTGAATTCAGTTGATTCGATTCGAACGCCTTTAAGGTCATTTGTTGTCGTTCAAATGCAAACAAAATAAAGGGAATGTTGTTAATTCTTATTTATTGAAGTTCCTTACGTCCGATTCGGTTGCTTTAAATCTATTGGAATGCTTTAAAGTATACTCGTTCTCATTACTGTCAAATTAAGTCAATTAGATTGAGTTGTACACTATTCTAAATAATCAAAGTTCATTCTATACGAATTAATTGATTTGATTCGATTTCAGTGCTTTTAAGGTCCTTTGTTGTCGTTCGAATGTAAATAAAATCAAGGGATTGTTGTTAATTCTTGTTTATTGTAGTTCCTTACGTTCAATTTGGTTGTTTTGAATCTATTAGAATGCCTTAAAGTTTACTCGTTCTCATTACAGTAAAATCAAGTCAATTAGATTGAGTTGTACACTATTCTAAATAATCAAAGTTCATTCTATCCAACTAAATTCATTTGATTCGATTTGAATGCCTTTAACGTCATCCGCTGTCGTTCGTATGCAAACGAAATCATGGGATTGTTGTTAGTTCTTATTTGTTGAAGTTCCTTACGTCCGATTCGGTTGTTTTGAATCTATTGGAATGCGTTAAAGTTTACTCGTTCACATTACAGTCAAATTAAGTCAATTAGATTGAGTACTACTGTATTCTAAATAATCAAAGTTCATTCTATCCGACTGAATTCAGTTGATTCGATTCGAACGCCTTTAAGGTCATTTGTTGTCGTTCAAATGCAAACAAAATAAAGGGAATGTTGTTAATTCTTATTTATTGAAGTTCCTTACGTCCGATTCGGTTGCTTTAAATCTATTGGAATGCTTTAAAGTATACTCGTTCTCATTACTGTCAAATTAAGTCAATTAGATTGAGTTGTACACTATTCTAAATAATCAAAGTTCATTCTATACGAATTAATTGATTTGATTCGATTTCAGTGCTTTTAAGGTCCTTTGTTGTCGTTCGAATGTAAATAAAATCAAGGGATTGTTGTTAATTCTTGTTTATTGTAGTTCCTTACGTTCAATTTGGTTGTTTTGAATCTATTAGAATGCCTTAAAGTTTACTCGTTCTCATTACAGTCAAATCAAGTCAATTAGATTGAGTTGTACACTATTCTAAATAATCAAAGTTCGTTCTATTCGAATTAATTCATTTGATTCGATTTCAATTCTTTTAAGGTCGTTGGTTGTCGTTCGAATGTAAATAAAATCAAGGGATTATTGTTAATTCTTGTTTACTGAAGTTCCTTACATCCGATTTGGGTTTTTTGAATTTATTAGAATACGTTAAAGTTTACTCGTTCTCATTACTGTAAAATCAAGTCAATTAGATTGAGTTGAACACTATTCTAAATAATCAAAATTCATTCTATCCGACTGAATTCATTTGATTCGATTTCAATGCTTTTAAGGTCGTTCGTTTTCGTTCGAATGTAAATAAAATCAAGGGATTGTTGTTAATTTTTGTTTATTGAAGTTGCTTACGTTCGATTCGGTTGTTTTGAATCTATTGGAATGCGTTAAAGTTTACTCGTTCACATTACAGTCAAATTAAGTCAATTAGATTGAGTAATACTGTATTCTAAATAATCAAAGTTCATTCTATCCGACTGAATTCAGTTGATTCGATTCGAACGCCTTTAAGGTCATTTGTTGTCGTTCAAATGCAAACAAAATAAAGGGAATGTTGTTAATTCTTATTTATTGAAGTTCCTTACGTCCGATTCGGTTGCTTTAAATCTATTGGAATGCTTTAAAGTATACTCGTTCTCATTACTGTCAAATTAAGTCAATTAGATTGAGTTGTACACTATTCTAAATAATCAAAGTTCATTCTATACGAATTAATTGATTTGATTCGATTTCAGTGCTTTTAAGGTCCTTTGTTGTCGTTCGAATGTAAATAAAATCAAGGGATTGTTGTTAATTCTTGTTTATTGTAGTTCCTTACGTTCAATTTGGTTGTTTTGAATCTATTAGAATGCCTTAAAGTTTACTCGTTCTCATTACAGTCAAATCAAGTCAATTAGATTGAGTTGTACACTATTCTAAATAATCAAAGTTCGTTCTATTCGAATTAATTCATTTGATTCGATTTCAATTCTTTTAAGGTCGTTGGTTGTCGTTCGAATGTAAATAAAATCAAGGGATTATTGTTAATTCTTGTTTACTGAAGTTCCTTACATCCGATTTGGGTTTTTTGAATTTATTAGAATACGTTAAAGTTTACTCGTTCTCATTACTGTAAAATCAAGTCAATTAGATTGAGTTGAACACTATTCTAAATAATCAAAATTCATTCTATCCGACTGAATTCATTTGATTCGATTTCAATGCTTTTAAGGTCGTTCGTTTTCGTTCGAATGTAAATAAAATCAAGGGATTGTTGTTAATTTTTGTTTATTGAAGTTGCTTACGTTCGATTCGGTTGTTTTGAATCTATTGGAATGCGTTAAAGTTTACTCGTTCACATTACAGTCAAATTAAGTCAATTAGATTGAGTAATACTCTATTCTAAATAATCAAAGTTCATTCTATCCGACTGAATTCAGTTGATTCGATTCGAATGCCTTTAAGGTCATTTGTTGTCGTTCCAATGCAAACAAAATAAAGGGATTGTTGTTAATTCTTATTTATTCAAGTTCCTTACGTCCGATTCGGTTGCTTTGAATCTATTGGAATGTTTTAAAGTTTACTCGTTCTCATTACAGTCAAATTAAGTCAATTAGATTGAGTTGTACACTATTCTAAATAATCAAAGTTCATTCTATCCGACTGAATTCATTTGATTCGATTTCAATGCTTTTAAGGTCGTTCGTTGTCGTTCGAATGTAAATAAAATCAAGGGATAGTTGTTAATTCTTGTTTATTGAAGTTCCTTACATCCGATTTGGGTTTTTTGAATTTATTAGAATGCGTTAAAGTTTACTCGTTCTAATTACAGTCAAATCAAGTCAATTAGATTGAGTTGTACACTATTCTAAATAATCAAAGTTCATTCTATCCGACTGAATTCATTTGATTCGATTTCAATGCTTTTAAGGTCGTTCGTTGTCGTTCGAATGTAAATAAAATCAAGGGATTGTTCTTAATTCTTGTTTACTGAAGTTCTTTTCATCCGATTTGGGTTTTTTGAATTTATTAGAATGCGTTAAAGTTTACTCGTTCTCATTACTGTAAAATCTAGTCAATTAGATTGAGTTGTACACTATTCTAAATAATCAAAATTCATTCTATCCGACTGAATTCATTTGATTCGATTTCAATGCTTTTAAGGTCGTTCGTTGTCGTTCGAATGTAAATAAAATCAAGGGATTGTTGTTAATTCTTGTTTATTGAAGTTCCTTACGTTCGATTTGGTTGTTTTGAATTTATTAGAATGCGTTAAAGTTTACTCGTTCTCATTACAGTAAAATCAAGTCAGTTAGATTGAGTTGTACACTATTCTAAATAATCAAAGTTCGTTCTATCCGAATTAATTCATTGATTCGATTTCAATGCTTTTAAGGTCGTTCGTTGTCGTTCGAATGTAAATAAAATCAAGGGATAGTTGTTAATTCTTGTTTATTGAAGTTCCTTACATCCGATCTGAGTTTTTTGAATTTATTAGAATGCGTTAAAGTTTACTCGTTCTCATTACTGTAAAATCAAGTCAATTAGATTTAGTTGTACACTATTCTAAATAATCAAAGTTCATTCTATCCGACTGAATTCATTTGATTCGATTTCAATGCTTTTAAGGTCGTTCGTTGTCGTTCGAATGTAAATAAAATCAAGGGAATGTTCTTAATTCTTGTTTATTGAAGTTCCTTACGTTCGATTTGGTTGTTTTGAATCTATTAGTATGCGTTAAAGTTTACTCGTTCACATTACAGTAAAATCAAGTCAATTAGATTGAGTTGTACACTATTCTAAATAATCAAAGTTCATTCTATCCAACTAAATTCATTTGATTCGATTTGAATGCCTTTAACGTCATCCGCTGTCGTTCGTATGCAAACGAAATCATGGGATTGTTGTTAGTTCTTATTTGTTGAAGTTCCTTACGTCCGATTCGGTTGTTTTGAATCTATTGGAATGCGTTAAAGTTTACTCGTTCACATTACAGTCAAATTAAGTCAATTAGATTGAGTAATACTCTATTCTAAATAATCAAAGTTCATTCTATCCGACTGAATTCAGTTGATTCGATTCGAACGCCTTTAATGTGGCGCCCCGAACCGAGACGTCACTTCCTTACCTCAAGATCTATCGATTGGTAAATGTGAATCAGGATTGTTGCCCTGATCACGCGGCGGGTTTTTAATTGGAATACGTCCAAATTTTTTTCGATTATTCATCTGTCATCATTCATAATCTTGACATGACAATCATCACACATTGTGACATTTCACTTGTAATAAAATTCATCCTTTTATTCATAGCATCTTTATATGCCTGTCGTTATACACTGAATCATCGTATAAATCATACTTTCATACATTCAGTCATTAATTCACATGGAACTTAGAACTCTAACTAAGTTCGAATATACATAAACACATAGCATCTTTACCTGCCTTTTTGCAGTGAAAGATTCCTTGTCCTAAGTATCATGTTTCATATCCATACATCCATACATTCAACAATTGAATCATATATAGAACTTAATATTCTCATTAAGTTCACATACACATTAGCTTACCTTAGCATGTTTATGCTTTTTCATTCCTCATAGCCTTCAAGGCTATCATCATGGACCTTCCTCCATGTCTGAGGTTCGCAACCTTTTGAGTCTCCTCAGTACCTGTCTAAGGGTTTGGAAAACAAAACGTGAGTGACAACTCAGTAAGCAAGCGTTTTAGGGCAAGGCTTCTTTAAAACCTTTTTATAAATATCGGGAATACCTTGTTCCATGAGGACATGCGTATGTCCTAAAATACCATCATGAAATCCTTTATTATAAGGACAATTTCAAGTCCTTGAATGCTTTCATAAAGCATTCATTCTTAAAATCATTTACAAGCCGCGCCTGGGCTTGTTTAGGCAAAACATATACATTTTACCTTTAATGATGAGTTTCCATTAATCTTATATGAACATTTTTAATGTTCATAGCCATTACATGAAATCATTCGGTTGCCAGTGGACATTTTCCGTCCAAAACAACATAAATACTTAGGCAACGGAGACATCTCATGTCTCAAAACATCATTAACATAAACCATCATAAAATTCCTTAGCCAAGAGACATTTTATGTCTCAAAACATCATTAACATAAGCCCTCATAAAATCCTTTAGCCAAGAGACATTTCATGTCTCAAAACATCATTCACATAAGCCATCATAAAACCAAGAGACATTTCATGTCTCAAAACATCATTTACATAACCTTATTGGCAATGGACATTCATATGTCCTTAAACATCAATCACATAAGCCTTTCTCGGCAAAGGACATTCTTATGTCCAAAAACATTCTTTATTTAGGCTCTTTTAGAAATGAACATAAATCCTTTTCATAATTCCCCGTCTTGGGGCTTGTTTATAGCAAACAAGGAAAACCATTTTCATGAATGCATTTGCATAAACACATTTCGTTTAATTCTTGTTATTTACACTTTTGTGTAAAACCCCCTTTCTTTTAGGGTAACCATTTCATAAAAATCCCTTTAGGATATTTTCATAAAATCATATTTTCATAACCCAATCTTTGGGCTTTTCAGAAATAAAACATAAGCAAATGCATTTCTCTCCATCCAGTAGTGACACTTAGCAAGTGATCATGCTACCTTTTGGAAGAGAATCCTTAACAACACGCTAGCCAGGCGGCTGTTCACTTATCCTGCTCCCATCTCAGGGAGGGCGCCGCTGGCACTCCTGCCATCCCTTAGCGACTTGGCCTTATGTAGAGTGGGCCCCGGTCATCCCAACCGTGCTCTACAACCAGCCTATTCCTTGTACCGGTGCACCGTACGTTATCCTGACGAACCGCAGTCCGTTTTGGTTTGAAGAACCACAGACCGCAGCCCATGTTCTTTTAAACCGGGATCACAGACCGCAGCCTGCATCCATATGCACAAAAATCTTAGACCGAAGTCTATATTTAACAATTATTTTTAAAAACATATCACAGACCGCAGTCCGTGTCAACTTGTAAGCGAGCGCACCCACTTTAACAAGTTGTTATTTGAAATCCAGTTTTAGGATGACCTTCCTTAAATTCCTTTAGAAAAGTTTTGAGTAAAATATTTTGATAAACATTTGAAATGTTTGAGAAACAATACATCTTAAAATCCTTTTAATAAAAGAATTTCAAATTCTTTGAATTTTTACAAATAAAACATATTTTTCTCTAATATTTTCTTGGTTTCTATTTCAGGACCTTTTGTTTACAAAAGTTATGCAATTACGCTATCCCCTTGTCCTTCACCTAAACATTTAATAATTGTCCACATATCAATCATTTTCACATAGAGGAAAATTGCATAGTCTTTTGCATGCCATCAAGCAACCTGAAATTAAACCATTTTATGAAATCAACCATAGGAGGTTGGTCATCCATAAATCCCTTTCAACACATCCGTAGAAACATTTTTTTTCAACATTTTCAAGATAGATTTCCTTATCTAAAGGAAACCAAAACTTTTCAAATATCATTTCAAAACATATGGACTATGTCCAAACCATCATTTATTATTTAATTATCTTGACCTAGTAAAACAAATCTTTTTCATCATTGTTTATCACGAGTTATTGTAGAAATAACTCAAAACTCATTTACCAAACATATTTTGTGAAAAAGGGTAAAATTCCCATTTTCTCATAAAACGCTGTTGAACCATATCATATAGAACTTGCTTCCTCAAAAGCAAATTCTTAAAACCATCGATATCAAACATGAAATCCTTAAAACAACATTAACATGGAGAACTTGCTTACTCATAAGCAAAATTTCTCAATTCCATTAGCATGAAGCATTCCCATCCTTGGCAACACTTAGGATAAGTTATTTATCTTAAAAAGTGTCGCTTGCTTCCCATGAAGCAAACCTTGAGACTTTTCATTAAAGTCATCATTTTTCAAATCTTATGGCTTTGCATTAAAGCCGTCATATTCAAAACTTGTGCTTGCCCATTCGTAAAAACATAAGCATAAACATACACAGTTCAATCATATCAATCACATAGAAAGAAAATGCATTTTAGAAAGTTTGCTTGCTTACCTGAGATCGCCATAATCCCTTTTCCTTCCATTCTTTTCCTTGCCTACATGACATAATATGGTTTTTCATACATTTCTTGTCATTGCATTCCATTTAGTTTTCCAACCCATTTTCATTAGCATATATCCTTCATAATTCATCATACACATATATGGCTTAATTTGCATATATTAACACCGTTTTCACACATTTGGCTATCACACATCATAGCCTATACATATAACATGCACATAACCCTAAAATTAGGGTATTTATTCCAATATCATAAAAATTCATTCCATATGCATGATTCATAGCTTTATTAAGCTTACTTTGCAATTTTTCCCATTTTTTCCAAAAATACACATACGGGTGTTTCTTCTACGTACATAACATTGCCTAAACTTCATAATTCAAATCCAAACTTTTGGATTAATAACATGTAATTCCAAACAGATCCATAAACATGGATTTCATCTCATTTTCATGCAATTTTTGCATAAAATCATTTTTCATAAATCATTCATCACCCGTTTATCATTATCCCTTCACATAAGCTCATTTAGCACTTAAACATGATGCATTTCTTAAAATTTATTAACTCAGAAATTTAACCCATTTTCCAGTGGGTTAATTAACCTTTAATACCACTTTACTTAAGGTATTTTCATGGGGTTTAAATCCATTTTCCATAGGTTTCCAAAACAGTTAGTTTGGAACCCACTTTTAACCCGTTTAACGTGTCCTTTGACACATAACCTTAGGTCATTATATAAATCCGAAATTTCAGCATATAATCTCACTTTTCTTGATCCATATTAAATTATTTAACACATAAATCAATTTGGATCAGTTATACATAGGTTCCATATTTCTTTTTGATTTCTTTCTCAAACTAACCACATATGCTGAAATCAGGCGTGCTGAAATCTTAAAATCTTGAATTAATATCAAATCAAGTATTTTTGATCTGAAATTTCTACCATAACTTAATAACTTCATAAATTAACTTTCATGAAAGTTTCAGCACGAAATATTAACATTACATATTTATTTGGGGATTTTTACCTTGCTGAACAGTAAACTCCATTTCCAGTCAGCTTGAATGACGTTATTTATGGGGTTTATTTACACCCATAAAAACCTCATTTTTAAATTTTTCCTGTTATCCACAATATGTCTTGTACGTCCTGTAAAATTTTCAGCCCGAAAACCCTTGTAGAAAAATTATTAAAAATCCTTTTCTACAGCTGATCCTGTAACCCGTTTTACCCTGTTTGGGCTAATATTCACGGATTTTTAATTTCCAACATACATATCCTTTTCAGCTGAAACTTTGGTCGTTCCTTAATCATAGCATGAGGATTGTTCTCAAAAATTGTCATGATAAAAATCATCCATTTACTGTTCCGACCATAATTTAATTTTCAATATCATATACTTACTTGAACTTGAGTGGATTCAATCCAAAATTGAGAAGCTTGCTTTCCTCCACTTCTCCTCTTTCTTTCTTCCTCTTTTTCCCTTGAATTCCCTTGGTTTTCCTCTGCTTGGCACGTTCAAGGGGTTGGGGGTTAGAAAATTTGCTTTCTTGCTAAGCAAGAAAACCCCTTATGCATTCACACCTTCTCTCTCTCAAGTGATCGTGCATACCTTTGAAGAGCTGGATTTTCTCCAGCTGTGGGACCCACTTTAGAGCCATTTTCCACAACCAATTAATGCATTCTTATCCCCCTTGATGTGCTGGACAATTGTTAGCCATATAAATTATTTTTTCCAGATTTTCATAATTGCAAAAATCTGCATGCATCAAGACCATCCAATTGTCCTTCTTTACTTAGCCCTTAAGCAACTTGTTACTTGCTCTCCAAGAAAGCCATTTATCATGATAATTATCTTAATCCATTCCATTCATCTCATAGATTTCATAATTTTATTCCATCGTTTCAAATTTCATCTCAATCCGACGTTTCTAAGTCAAGTTATGACCACTTGAATATATCTTTTGGATTTGGGAATATAAATAATTAATTAGCACCCTAATCCTATCATTATTCCCTTAATCCAATCCATTCAACATAAACATCTCATAATTTTATTCAACCGTTTCAAATTTCATCTCAATCCGAGTTTCCTAGCTCCCGTTACACGCGTTTGAAGTTAACGGTTGAAATGAACATATACTTAAAAAAATTCATAATTCTCATTTAATCAAGAATTTTCATAATCTTTTCATTCCATAATACCGAGCCTAATATTAACAATTTTCATCTCAAATTTCACTTGAATCCGCCTTTTAGGCGTTGAGTTATGAATTTTCCAATATTTTCCTTCACACTTGACAATTTCCATCTTTATTTCCATAATTCATTTTAAATCACGAAAAATGATTTTTCATGATATTATTGCACACTTAAATCACAAATAATTCATTCTAAACCCATTATCTCATTTGGGCTCAAAATGCTTAAATCACATCATTAATGCTAACCCATAACCCTAATTGCCATAATTAGCAAAAATCATAAAATACCTTCATAATTCCATGATTCATAAATAATCATCAAATACATATTCAATACATACATATGGCTTACTTGGGTTAGGGTTTCACATTTAAGGTCATTTGTTGTCGTTCAAATGCAAACAAAATAAAGGGAATGTTGTTAATTCTTATTTATTGAAGTTCCTTACGTCCGATTCGGTTGCTTTAAATCTATTGGAATGCTTTAAAGTATACTCGTTCTCATTACTGTCAAATTAAGTCAATTAGATTGAGTTGTACACTATTCTAAATAATCAAAGTTCATTCTATACGAATTAATTGATTTGATTCGATTTCAGTGCTTTTAAGGTCCTTTGTTGTCGTTCGAATGTAAATAAAATCAAGGGATTGTTGTTAATTCTTGTTTATTGTAGTTCCTTACGTTCAATTTGGTTGTTTTGAATCTATTAGAATGCCTTAAAGTTTACTCGTTCTCATTACAGTCAAATCAAGTCAATTAGATTGAGTTGTACACTATTCTAAATAATCAAAGTTCGTTCTATTCGAATTAATTCATTTGATTCGATTTCAATTCTTTTAAGGTCGTTGGTTGTCGTTCGAATGTAAATAAAATCAAGGGATTATTGTTAATTCTTGTTTACTGAAGTTCCTTACATCCGATTTGGGTTTTTTGAATTTATTAGAATACGTTAAAGTTTACTCGTTCTCATTACTGTAAAATCAAGTCAATTAGATTGAGTTGAACACTATTCTAAATAATCAAAATTCATTCTATCCGACTGAATTCATTTGATTCGATTTCAATGCTTTTAAGGTCGTTCGTTTTCGTTCGAATGTAAATAAAATCAAGGGATTGTTGTTAATTTTTGTTTATTGAAGTTGCTTACGTTCGATTCGGTTGTTTTGAATCTATTGGAATGCGTTAAAGTTTACTCGTTCACATTACAGTCAAATTAAGTCAATTAGATTGAGTAATACTCTATTCTATATAATCAAAGTTCATTCTATCCGACTGAATTCAGTTGATTCGATTCGAATGCCTTTAAGGTCATTTGTTGTCGTTCCAATGCAAACAAAATAAAGGGATTGTTGTTAATTCTTATTTATTCAAGTTCCTTACGTCCGATTCGGTTGCTTTGAATCTATTGGAATGTTTTAAAGTTTACTCGTTCTCATTACAGTCAAATTAAGTCAATTAGATTGAGTTGTACACTATTCTAAATAATCAAAGTTCATTCTATCCGACTGAATTCATTTGATTCGATTTCAATGCTTTTAAGGTCGTTCGTTGTCGTTCGAATGTAAATAAAATGAAGGGATAGTTGTTAATTCTTGTTTATTGAAGTTCCTTACATCCGATTTGGGTTTTTTGAATTTATTAGAATGCGTTAAAGTTTACTCGTTCTAATTACAGTCAAATCAAGTCAATTAGATTGAGTTGTACACTATTCTAAATAATCAAAGTTCATTCTATCCGACTGAATTCATTTGATTCGATTTCAATGCTTTTAAGGTCGTTCGTTGTCGTTCGAATGTAAATAAAATCAAGGGATTGTTGTTAATTCTTGTTTACTGAAGTTCTTTTCATCCGATTTGGGTTTTTTGAATTTATTAGAATGCGTTAAAGTTTACTCGTTCTCATTACTGTAAAATCAAGTCAATTAGATTGAGTTGTACACTATTCTAAATAATCAAAATTCATTCTATCCGACTGAATTCATTTGATTCGATTTCAATGCTTTTAAGGTCGTTCGTTGTCGTTCGAATGTAAATAAAATCAAGGGATTGTTGTTAATTCTTGTTTATTGAAGTTCCTTACGTTCGATTTGGTTGTTTTGAATTTATTAGAATGCGTTAAAGTTTACTCGTTCTCATTACAGTAAAATCAAGTCAGTTAGATTGAGTTGTACACTATTCTAAATAATCAAAGTTCGTTCTATCCGAATTAATTCATTTGATTCGATTTCAATGCTTTTAAGGTCGTTCGTTGTCGTTCGAATGTAAATAAAATCAAGGGATAGTTGTTAATTCTTGTTTATTGAAGTTCCTTACATCCGATCTGAGTTTTTTGAATTTATTAGAATGCGTTAAAGTTTACTCGTTCTCATTACTGTAAAATCAAGTCAATTAGATTTAGTTGTACACTATTCTAAATAATCAAAGTTCATTCTATCCGACTGAATTCATTTGATTCGATTTCAATGCTTTTAAGGTCGTTCGTTGTCGTTCGAATGTAAATAAAATCAAGGGAATGTTCTTAATTCTTGTTTATTGAAGTTCCTTACGTTCGATTTGGTTGTTTTGAATCTATTAGTATGCGTTAAAGTTTACTCGTTCACATTACAGTAAAATCAAGTCAATTAGATTGAGTTGTACACTATTCTAAATAATCAAAGTTCATTCTATCCAACTAAATTCATTTGATTCGATTTGAATGCCTTTAACGTCATCCGCTGTCGTTCGTATGCAAACGAAATCATGGGATTGTTGTTAGTTCTTATTTGTTGAAGTTCCTTACGTCCGATTCGGTTGTTTTGAATCTATTGGAATGCGTTAAAGTTTACTCGTTCACATTACAGTCAAATTAAGTCAATTAGATTGAGTAATACTCTATTCTAAATAATCAAAGTTCATTCTATCCGACTGAATTCAGTTGATTCGATTCGAACGCCTTTAAGGTCATTTGTTGTCGTTCAAATGCAAACAAAATAAAGGGAATGTTGTTAATTCTTATTTATTGAAGTTCCTTACGTCCGATTCGGTTGCTTTAAATCTATTGGAATGCTTTAAAGTATACTCGTTCTCATTACTGTCAAATTAAGTCAATTAGATTGAGTTGTACACTATTCTAAATAATCAAAGTTCATTCTATACGAATTAATTGATTTGATTCGATTTCAGTGCCTTTAAGGTCCTTTGTTGTCGTTCGAATGTAAATAAAATCAAGGGATTGTTGTTAATTCTTGTTTATTGTAGTTCCTTACGTTCGATTTGGTTGTTTTGAATCTATTAGAATGCCTTAAAGTTTACTCGTTCTCATTACAGTCAAATCAAGTCAATTAGATTGAGTTGTACACTATTCTAAATAATCAAAGTTCGTTCTATTCGAATTAATTCATTTGATTCGATTTCAATTCTTTTAAGGTCGTTGGTTGTCGTTCGAATGTAAATAAAATCAAGGGATTGTTGTTAATTCTTGTTTACTGAAGCTCCTTACATCCGATTTGGGTTTTTTGAATTTATTAGAATGCGTTAAAGTTTACTCGTTCTCATTACTGTAAAATCAAGTCAATTAGATTGAGTTGTACACTATTCTAAATAATCAAAATTCATTCTATCCGACTGAATTCATTTGATTCGATTTCAATGCTTTTAAGGTCGTTCGTTTTCGTTCGAATGAAAATAAAATCAAGGGATTATTGTTAATTTTTGTTTATTGAAGTTGCTTACGTTCGATTCGGTTGTTTTGAATCTATTGGAATGCGTTAAAGTTTACTCGTTCACATTACAGTCAAATTAAGTCAATTAGATTGAGTAATACTCTATTCTAAATAATCAAAGTTCATTCTATCCGACTGAATTCAGTTGATTCGATTCGAATGCCTTTAAGGTCATTTGTTGTCGTTCCAATGCAAACAAAATAAAGGGATTGTTGTTAATTCTTATTTATTCAAGTTCCTTACGTCCGATTCGGTTGCTTTGAATCTATTGGAATGTTTTAAAGTTTACTCGTTCTCATTACAGTCAAATTAAGTCAATTAGATTGAGTTGTACACTATTCTAAATAATCAAAGTTCATTCTATCCGACTGAATTCATTTGATTCGATTTCAATGCTTTTAAGGTCGTTCGTTGTCGTTCGAATGTAAATAAAATCAAGGGATAGTTGTTAATTCTTGTTTATTGAAGTTCCTTACATCCGATTTGGGTTTTTTGAATTTATTAGAATGCGTTAAAGTTTACTCGTTCTAATTACAGTCAAATCAAGTCAATTAGATTGAGTTGTACACTATTCTAAATAATCAAAGTTCATTCTATCCGACTGAATTCATTTGATTCGATTTCAATGCTTTTAAGGTCGTTCGTTGTCGTTCGAATGTAAATAAAATCAAGGGATTGTTGTTAATTCTTGTTTACTGAAGTTCTTTTCATCCGATTTGGGTTTTTTGAATTTATTAGAATGCGTTAAAGTTTACTCGTTCTCATTACAGTAAAATCAAGTCAGTTAGATTGAGTTGTACACTATTCTAAATAATCAAAGTTCGTTCTATCCGAATTAATTCATTTGATTCGATTTCAATGCTTTTAAGGTCGTTCGTTGTCGTTCGAATGTAAATAAAATCAAGGGATAGTTGTTAATTCTTGTTTATTGAAGTTCCTTACATCCGATCTGAGTTTTTTGAATTTATTAGAATGCGTTAAAGTTTACTCGTTCTCATTACTGTAAAATCAAGTCAATTAGATTTAGTTGTACACTATTCTAAATAATCAAAGTTCATTCTATCCGACTGAATTCATTTGATTCGATTTCAATGCTTTTAAGGTCGTTCGTTGTCGTTCGAATGTAAATAAAATCAAGGGAATGTTCTTAATTCTTGTTTATTGAAGTTCCTTACGTTCGATTTGGTTGTTTTGAATCTATTAGTATGCGTTAAAGTTTACTCGTTCACATTACAGTAAAATCAAGTCAATTAGATTGAGTTGTACACTATTCTAAATAATCAAAGTTCATTCTATCCAACTAAATTCATTTGATTCGATTTGAATGCCTTTAACGTCATCCGCTGTCGTTCGTATGCAAACGAAATCATGGGATTGTTGTTAGTTCTTATTTGTTGAAGTTCCTTACGTCCGATTCGGTTGTTTTGAATCTATTGGAATGCGTTAAAGTTTACTCGTTCACATTACAGTAAAATCAAGTCAATTAGATTGAGTTGTACACTATTCTAAATAATCAAAGTTCATTCTATCCAACTAAATTTATTTGATTCGATTTGAATGCCTTTAACGTCATCCGCTGTCGTTCGTATGCAAACGAAATCATGGGATTGTTGTTAGTTCTTATTTGTTGAAGTTCCTTACGTCCGATTCGGTTGTTTTGAATCTATTGGAATGCGTTAAAGTTTACTCGTTCACATTACAGTCAAATTAAGTCAATTAGATTGAGTAATACTCTATTCTAAATAATCAAAGTTCATTCTATCCGACTGAATTCAGTTGATTCGATTTGAACGCCTTTAAGGTCATTTGTTGTCGTTCAAATGCAAACAAAATAAAGGGAATGTTGTTAATTCTTATTTATTGAAGTTCCTTACGTCCGATTCGGTTGCTTTAAATCTATTGGAATGCTTTAAAGTATACTCGTTCTCATTACTGTCAAATTAAGTCAATTAGATTGAGTTGTACACTATTCTAAATAATCAAAGTTCATTCTATACGAATTAATTGATTTGATTCGATTTCAGTGCTTTTAAGGTCCTTTGTTGTCGTTCGAATGTAAATAAAATCAAGGAATTGTTGTTAATTCTTGTTTATTGTAGTTCCTTACGTTCGATTTGGTTGTTTTGAATCTATTAGAATGCCTTAAAGTTTACTCGTTCTCATTACAGTCAAATCAAGTCAATTAGATTGAGTTGTACACTTTTCTAAATAATCAAAGTTCGTTCTATTCGAATTAATTCATTTGATTCGATTTCAATGCTTTTAAGGTCGTTGGTTGTCGTTCGAATGTAAATAAAATCAAGGGATTGTTGTTAATTCTTGTTTACTGAAGCTCCTTACATCCGATTTGGGTTTTTTGAATTTATTAGAATGCGTTAAAGTTTACTCATTCTCATTACTGTAAAATCAAGTCAATTAGATTGAGTTGTACACTATTCTAAATAATCAAAATTCATTCTATCCGACTGAATTCATTTGATTCGATTTCAATGCTTTTAAGGTCGTTCGTTGTCGTTCGAATGTAAATAAAATCAAGGGATAGTTGTTAATTCTTGTTTACTGAAGTTCTTTTCATCCGATTTGGGTTTTTTGAATTTATTAGAATGCGTTAAAGTTTACTCGTTCTCATTACTGTAAAATCAAGTCAATTAGATTGAGTTGTACACTATTCTAAATAATCAAAATTCATTCTATCCGACTGAATTCATTTGATTCGATTTCAATGCTTTTAAGGTCGTTCGTTGTCGTTCGAATGTAAATAAAATCAAGGGATTGTTGTTAATTCTTGTTTACTGAAGTTCTTTTCATCCGATTTGGGTTTTTTGAATTTATTAGAATGCGTTAAAGTTTACTCGTTCTCATTACTGTAAAATCAAGTCAATTAGATTGAGTTGTACACTATTCTAAATAATCAAAATTCATTCTTTCCGACTGAATTCATTTGATTCGATTTCAATGCTTTTAAGGCCGTTCGTTGTCGTTCGAATGTAAATAAAATCAAGGGATTGTTGTTAATTCTTGTTTATTGAAGTTCCTTACGTTCGATTTGGTTGTTTTGAATTTATTAGAATGCGTTAAAGTTTACTCGTTCTCATTACAGTAAAATCAAGTCAGTTAGATTGAGTTGTACACTATTCTAAATAATCAAAGTTCGTTCTATCCGAATTAATTCATTTGATTCGATTTCAATGCCTTTAAGGTCGTTCGTTGTCGTTCGAATGTAAATAAAATCAAGGGATAGTTGTTAATTCTTGTTTATTGAAGTTCCTTACATCCGATCTGAGTTTTTTGAATCTATTGGAATTGGTTAAAGTTTACTCGTTCACATTACAGTCAAATTAAGTCAATTAGATTGAGTAATACTGTATTCTAAATAATCAAAGTTCATTCTATCCGACTGAATTCATTTGATTCGATTTCAATGCTTTTAAGGTCGTTCGTTGTCGTTCGAATGTAAATAAAATCAAGGGAATGTTCTTAATTCTTGTTTATTGAAGTTCCTTACGTTCGATTTGGTTGTTTTGAATCTATTAGAATGCCTTAAAGTTTACTCGTTCTCATTACAGTCAAATCAAGTCAATTAGATTGAGTTGTACACTATTCTAAATAATCAAAGTTCGTTCTATTCGAATTAATTCATTTGATTCGATTTCAATGCTTTTAAGGTCGTTGGTTGTCGTTCGAATGTAAATAAAATCAAGGGATTGTTGTTAATTCTTGTTTACTGAAGCTCCTTACATCCGATTTGGGTTTTTTGAATTTATTAGAATGCGTTAAAGTTTACTCGTTCTCATTACTGTAAAATCAAGTCAATTAGATTGAGTTGTACACTATTCTAAATAATCAAAATTCATTCTATCCGACTGAATTCATTTGATTCGATTTCAATGCTTTTAAGGTCGTTCGTTGTCGTTCGAATGTAAATAAAATCAAGGGATTGTTGTTAATTCTTGTTTACTGATGTTCTTTTCATCCGATTTGGGTTTTTTGAATTTATTAGAATGCGTTAAAGTTTACTCGTTCTCATTACTGTAAAATCAAGTCAATTAGATTGAGTTGTACACTATTCTAAATAATCAAAATTCATTCTATCCGACTGAATTCATTTGATTCGATTTCAATGCTTTTAAGGTCGTTCGTTGTCATTCGAATGTAAATAAAATCAAGGGATTGTTGTTAATTCTTGTTTATTGAAGTTCCTTACGTTCGATTTGGTTGTTTTGAATTTATTAGAATGCGTTAAAGTTTACTCGTTCTCATTACAGTAAAATCAAGTCAATTAGATTGAGTTGTACACTATTCTAAATAATCAAAATTCATTCTTTCCGACTGAATTCATTTGATTCGATTTCAATGCTTTTAAGGTCGTTCGTTGTCGTTCGAATGTAAATAAAATCAAGGGATTGTTGTTAATTCTTGTTTATTGAAGTTCCTTACGTTCGATTTGGTTGTTTTGAATTTATTAGAATGCGTTAAAGTTTACTCGTTCTCATTACAGTAAAATCAAGTCAGTTAGATTGAGTTGTACACTATTCTAAATAATCAAAGTTCGTTCTATCCGAATTAATTCATTTGATTCGATTTCAATGCTTTTAAGGTCGTTCGTTGTCGTTCGAATGTAAATAAAATCAAGGGATTGTTGTTAATTCTTGTTTATTGAAGTTCCTTACGTTCGATTTGGTTGTTTTGAATCTATTAGAATGCGTTAAAGTTTACTCGTTCCCATTACAGTAAAATCAAGTCAATTAGATTGAGTTGTACACTATTCTAAATAATCAAAGTTCATTCTATCCAACTAAATTCATTTGATTCGATTTGAATGCCTTTAACGTCATCCGTTGTCGTTCGTATGCAAACGAAATCATGGGATTGTTGTTAGTTCTTATTTGTTGAAGTTCCTTACGTCCGATTCGGTTGCTTTAAATCTATTGGAATGCTTTAAAGTATACTCGTTCTCATTACTGTCAAATTAAGTCAATTAGATTGAGTTGTACACTATTCTAAATAATCAAAGTTCATTCTATACGAATTAATTGATTTGATTCGATTTCAGTGCTTTTAAGGTCCTTTGTTGTCGTTCGAATGTAAATAAAATCAAGGGATTGTTGTTAATTCTTGTTTATTGAAGTTCCTTACGTTCAATTTGGTTGTTTTGAATCTATTAGAATGCCTTAAAGTTTACTCGTTCTCATTACAGTCAAATCAAGTCAATTAGATTGAGTTGTACACTATTCTAAATAATCAAAGTTCGTTCTATTCGAATTAATTCATTTGATTCGATTTCAATTCTTTTAAGGTCGTTGGTTGTCGTTCGAATGTAAATAAAATCAAGGGATTATTGTTAATTCTTTTTTACTGAAGTTCCTTACATCCGATTTGGGTTTTTTGAATTTATTAGAATGCGTTAAAGTTTACTCGTTCTCATTACTGTAAAATCAAGTCAATTAGATTGAGTTGAACACTATTCTAAATAATCAAAGTTCGTTCTATCCGAATTAATTCATTTGATTCGATTTCAATGCTTTTAAGGTCGTTCGTTGTCGTTCGAATGTAAATAAAATCAAGGGATTGTTGTTAATTCTTGTTTATTGAAGTTCCTTACGTTCGATTTGGTTGTTTTGAATCTATTAGAATGCGTTAAAGTTTACTCGTTCCCATTACAGTAAAATCAAGTCAATTAGATTGAGTTGTACACTATTCTAAATAATCAAAGTTCATTCTATCCAACTAAATTCATTTGATTCGATTTGAATGCCTTTAACGTCATCCGTTGTCGTTCGTATGCAAACGAAATCATGGGATTGTTGTTAGTTCTTATTTGTTGAAGTTCCTTACGTCCGATTCGGTTGTTTTGAATCTATTGGAATGCGTTAAAGTTTACTCGTTCACATTACAGTCAAATTAAGTCAATTAGATTGAGTAATACTGTATTCTAAATAATCAAAGTTCATTCTATCCGACTGAATTCAGTTGATTCAATTCGAACGCCTTTAAGGTCATTTGTTGTCGTTCAAATGCAAACAAAATAAAGGGATTGTTGTTAATTCTTATTTATTGAAGTTCCTTACGTCCGATTCGGTTGCTTTAAATCTATTGGAATGCTTTAAAGTATACTCGTTCTCATTACTGTCAAATTAAGTCAATTAGATTGAGTTGTACACTATTCTAAATAATCAAAGTTCATTCTATACGAATTAATTGATTTGATTCGATTTCAGTGCTTTTAAGGTCCTTTGTTGTCGTTCGAATGTAAATAAAATCAAGGGATTGTTGTTAATTCTTGTTTATTGAAGTTCCTTACGTTCAATTTGGTTGTTTTGAATCTATTAGAATGCCTTAAAGTTTACTCGTTCTCATTACAGTCAAATCAAGTCAATTAGATTGAGTTGTACACTATTCTAAATAATCAAAGTTCGTTCTATTCGAATTAATTCATTTGATTCGATTTCAATTCTTTTAAGGTCGTTGGTTGTCGTTCGAATGTAAATAAAATCAAGGGATTATTGTTAATTCTTGTTTACTGAAGTTCCTTACATCCGATTTGGGTTTTTTGAATTTATTAGAATGCGTTAAAGTTTACTCGTTCTCATTACTGTAAAATCAAGTCAATTAGATTGAGTTGAACACTATTCTAAATAATCAAAGTTCGTTCTATCCGAATTAATTCATTTGATTCGATTTCAATGCTTTTAAGGTCGTTCGTTGTCGTTCGAATGTAAATAAAATCAAGGGATTGTTGTTAATTCTTGTTTATTGAAGTTCCTTACGTTCGATTTGGTTGTTTTGAATCTATTAGAATGCGTTAAAGTTTACTCGTTCCCATTACAGTAAAATCAAGTCAATTAGATTGAGTTGTACACTATTCTAAATAATCAAAGTTCATTCTATCCAACTAAATTCATTTGATTCGATTTGAATGCCTTTAACGTCATCCGTTGTCGTTCGTATGCAAACGAAATCATGGGATTGTTGTTAGTTCTTATTTGTTGAAGTTCCTTACGTCCGATTCGGTTGTTTTGAATCTATTGGAATGCGTTAAAGTTTACTCGTTCACATTACAGTCAAATTAAGTCAATTAGATTGAGTAATACTGTATTCTAAATAATCAAAGTTCATTCTATCCGACTGAATTCAGTTGATTCAATTCGAACGCCTTTAAGGTCATTTGTTGTCGTTCAAATGCAAACAAAATAAAGGGATTGTTGTTAATTCTTATTTATTGAAGTTCCTTACGTCCGATTCGGTTGCTTTAAATCTATTGGAATGCTTTAAAGTATACTCGTTCTCATTACTGTCAAATTAAGTCAATTAGATTGAGTTGTACACTATTCTAAATAATCAAAGTTCATTCTATACGAATTAATTGATTTGATTCGATTTCAGTGCTTTTAAGGTCCTTTGTTGTCGTTCGAATGTAAATAAAATCAAGGGATTGTTGTTAATTCTTGTTTATTGAAGTTCCTTACGTTCAATTTGGTTGTTTTGAATCTATTAGAATGCCTTAAAGTTTACTCGTTCTCATTACAGTCAAATCAAGTCAATTAGATTGAGTTGTACACTATTCTAAATAATCAAAGTTCGTTCTATTCGAATTAATTCATTTGATTCGATTTCAATTCTTTTAAGGTCGTTGGTTGTCGTTCGAATGTAAATAAAATCAAGGGATTATTGTTAATTCTTGTTTACTGAAGTTCCTTACATCCGATTTGGGTTTTTTGAATTTATTAGAATGCGTTAAAGTTTACTCGTTCTCATTACTGTAAAATCAAGTCAATTAGATTGAGTTGAACACTATTCTAAATAATCAAAGTTCGTTCTATCCGAATTAATTCATTTGATTCGATTTCAATGCTTTTAAGGTCGTTCGTTGTCGTTCGAATGTAAATAAAATCAAGGGATTGTTGTTAATTCTTGTTTATTGAAGTTCCTTACGTTCGATTTGGTTGTTTTGAATCTATTAGAATGCGTTAAAGTTTACTCGTTCCCATTACAGTAAAATCAAGTCAATTAGATTGAGTTGTACACTATTCTAAATAATCAAAGTTCATTCTATCCGACTAAATTCAGTTGATTCGATTTGAATGCCTTTAACGTCATCCGTTGTCGTTCGTATGCAAACGAAATCATGGGATTGTTGTTAGTTCTTATTTGTTGAAGTTCCTTACGTCCGATTCGGTTGTTTTGAATCTATTGGAATGCGTTAAAGTTTACTCGTTCACATTACAGTCAAATTAAGTCAATTAGATTGAGTAATACTGTATTCTAAATAATCAAAGTTCATTCTATCCGACTGAATTCAGTTGATTCAATTCGAACGCCTTTAAGGTCATTTGTTGTCGTTCAAATGCAAACAAAATAAAGGGATTGTTGTTAATTCTTATTTATTGAAGTTCCTTACGTCCGATTCGGTTGCTTTAAATCTATTGGAATGCTTTAAAGTATACTCGTTCTCATTACTGTCAAATTAAGTCAATTAGATTGAGTTGTACACTATTCTAAATAATCAAAGTTCATTCTATACGAATTAATTGATTTGATTCGATTTCAGTGCTTTTAAGGTCCTTTGTTGTCGTTCGAATGTAAATAAAATCAAGGGATTGTTGTTAATTCTTGTTTATTGAAGTTCCTTACGTTCAATTTGGTTGTTTTGAATCAATTAGAATGCCTTAAAGTTTACTCGTTCTCATTACAGTCAAATCAAGTCAATTAGATTGAGTTGTACACTATTCTAAATAATCAAAGTTCGTTCTATTCGAATTAATTCATTTGATTCGATTTCAATTCTTTTAAGGTCGTTGGTTGTCGTTCGAATGTAAATAAAATCTAGGGATTATTGTTAATTCTTGTTTACTGAAGTTCCTTACATCCGATTTGGGTTTTTTGAATTTATTAGAATGCGTTAAAGTTTACTCGTTCTCATTACTGTAAAATGAAGTCAATTAGATTGAGTTGAACACTATTCTAAATAATCAAAATTCATTCTATCCGACTGAATTCATTTGATTCGATTTCAATGCTTTTAAGGTCGTTCGTTTTCGTTCGAATGTAAATAAAATCAAGGGATTGTTGTTAATTTTTGTTTATTGAAGTTGCTTACGTTCGATTCGGTTGTTTTGAATCTATTGGAATGCGTTAAAGTTTACTCGTTCACATTACAGTCAAATTAAGTCAATTAGATTGAGTAATACTCTATTCTAAATAATCAAAGTTCATTCTATCCGACTGAATTCAGTTGATTCGATTCGAATGCCTTTAAGGTCATTTGTTGTCGTTCCAATGCAAACAAAATAAAGGGATTGTTGTTAATTCTTATTTATTCAAGTTCCTTACGTCCGATTCGGTTGCTTTGAATCTATTGGAATGTTTTAAAGTTTACTCGTTCTCATTACAGTCAAATTAAGTCAATTAGATTGAGTTGTACACTATTCTAAATAATCAAAGTTCATTCTATCCGACTGAATTCATTTGATTCGATTTCAATGCTTTTAAGGTCGTCCGTTGTCGTTCGAATGTAAATAAAATCAAGGAATAGTTGTTAATTCTTGTTTATTGAAGTTCCTTACATCCGATTTGGGTTTTTTGAATTTATTAGAATGCGTTAAAGTTTACTCGTTCTAATTACAGTCAAATCAAGTCAATTAGATTGAGTTGTACACTATTCTAAATAATCAAAGTTCATTCTATCCGACTGAATTCATTTGATTCGATTTCAATGCTTTTAAGGTCGTTCGTTGTCGTTCGAATGTAAATAAAATCAAGGGATTGTTGTTAATTCTTGTTTACTTAAGTTCTTTTCATCCGATTTGGGTTTTTTGAATTTATTAGAATGCGTTAAAGTTTACTCGTTCTCATTACTGTAAAATCAAGTCAATTAGATTGAGTTGAACACTATTCTAAATAATCAAAATTCATTCTATCCGACTGAATTCATTTGATTCGATTTCAATGCTTTTAAGGTCGTTCGTTTTCGTTCGAATGTAAATAAAATCAAGGGATTGTTGTTAATTTTTGTTTATTGAAGTTGCTTACGTTCGATTCGGTTGTTTTGAATCTATTGGAATGCGTTAAAGTTTACTCGTTCACATTACAGTCAAATTAAGTCAATTAGATTGAGTAATACTCTATTCTATATAATCAAAGTTCATTCTATCGGACTGAATTCAGTTGATTCGATTCGAATGCCTTTAAGGTCATTTGTTGTCGTTCCAATGCAAACAAAATAAAGGGATTGTTGTTAATTCTTATTTATTCAAGTTCCTTACGTCCGATTCGGTTGCTTTGAATCTATTGGAATGTTTTAAAGTTTACTCGTTCTCATTACAGTCAAATTAAGTCAATTAGATTGAGTTGTACACTATTCTAAATAATCAAAGTTCATTCTATCCGACTGAATTCATTTGATTCGATTTCAATGCTTTTAAGGTCGTTCGTTGTCGTTCGAATGTAAATAAAATCAAGGGATAGTTGTTAATTCTTGTTTATTGAAGTTCCTTACATCCGATTTGGGTTTTTTGAATTTATTAGAATGCGTTAAAGTTTACTCGTTCTAATTACAGTCAAATCAAGTCAATTAGATTGAGTTGTACACTATTCTAAATAATCAAAGTTCATTCTATCCGACTGAATTCATTTGATTCGATTTCAATGCTTTTAAGGTCGTTCGTTGTCGTTCGAATGTAAATAAAATCAAGGGATTGTTGTTAATTCTTGTTTACTGAAGTTCTTTTCATCCGATTTGGGTTTTTTGAATTTATTAGAATGCGTTAAAGTTTACTCGTTCTCATTACAGTAAAATCAAGTCAGTTAGATTGAGTTGTACACTATTCTAAATAATCAAAGTTCGTTCTATCCGAATTAATTCATTTGATTCGATTTCAATGCTTTTAAGGTCGTTCGTTGTCGTTCGAATGTAAATAAAATCAAGGGATAGTTGTTAATTCTTGTTTATTGAAGTTCCTTACATCCGATCTGAGTTTTTTGAATTTATTAGAATGCGTTAAAGTTTACTCGTTCTCATTACTGTAAAATCAAGTCAATTAGATTTAGTTGTACACTATTCTAAATAATCAAAGTTCATTCTATCCGACTGAATTCATTTGATTCGATTTCAATGCTTTTAAGGTCGTTCGTTGTCGTTCGAATGTAAATAAAATCAAGGGAATGTTCTTAATTCTTGTTTATTGAAGTTCCTTACGTTCGATTTGGTTGTTTTGAATCTATTAGTATGCGTTAAAGTTTACTCGTTCACATTACAGTAAAATCAAGTCAATTAGATTGAGTTGTACACTATTCTAAATAATCAAAGTTCATTCTATCCAACTAAATTCATTTGATTCGATTTGAATGCCTTTAACGTCATCCGCTGTCGTTCGTATGCAAACGAAATCATGGGATTGTTGTTAGTTCTTATTTGTTGAAGTTCCTTACGTCCGATTCGGTTGTTTTGAATCTATTGGAATGCGTTAAAGTTTACTCGTTCACATTACAGTAAAATCAAGTCAATTAGATTGAGTTGTACACTATTCTAAATAATCAAAGTTCATTCTATCCAACTAAATTTATTTGATTCGATTTGAATGCCTTTAACGTCATCCGCTGTCGTTCGTATGCAAACGAAATCATGGGATTGTTGTTAGTTCTTATTTGTTGAAGTTTCTTACGTCCGATTCGGTTGTTTTGAATCTATTGGAATGCGTTAAAGTTTACTCGTTCACATTACAGTCAAATTAAGTCAATTAGATTGAGTAATACTCTATTCTAAATAATCAAAGTTCATTCTATCCGACTGAATTCAGTTGATTCGATTTGAACGCCTTTAAGGTCATTTGTTGTCGTTCAAATGCAAACAAAATAAAGGGAATGTTGTTAATTCTTATTTATTGAAGTTCCTTACGTCCGATTCGGTTGCTTTAAATCTATTGGAATGCTTTAAAGTATACTCGTTCTCATTACTGTCAAATTAAGTCAATTAGATTGAGTTGTACACTATTCTAAATAATCAAAGTTCATTCTATACGAATTAATTGATTTGATTCGATTTCAGTGCTTTTAAGGTCCTTTGTTGTCGTTCGAATGTAAATAAAATCAAGGAATTGTTGTTAATTCTTGTTTATTGTAGTTCCTTACGTTCGATTTGGTTGTTTTGAATCTATTAGAATGCCTTAAAGTTTACTCGTTCTCATTACAGTCAAATCAAGTCAATTAGATTGAGTTGTACACTTTTCTAAATAATCAAAGTTCGTTCTATTCGAATTAATTCATTTGATTCGATTTCAATGCTTTTAAGGTCGTTGGTTGTCATTCGAATGTAAATAAAATCAAGGGATTGTTGTTAATTCTTGTTTACTGAAGCTCCTTACATCCGATTTGGGTTTTTTGAATTTATTAGAATGCGTTAAAGTTTACTCATTCTCATTACTGTAAAATCAAGTCAATTAGATTGAGTTGTACACTATTCTAAATAATCAAAATTCATTCTATCCGACTGAATTCATTTGATTCGATTTCAATGCTTTTAAGGTCGTTCGTTGTCGTTCGAATGTAAATAAAATCAAGGGATTGTTGTTAATTCTTGTTTACTGAAGTTCTTTTCATCCGATTTGGGTTTTTTGAATTTATTAGAATGCGTTAAAGTTTACTCGTTCTCATTACTGTAAAATCAAGTCAATTAGATTGAGTTGTACACTATTCTAAATAATCAAAATTCATTCTATCCGACTGAATTCATTTGATTCGATTTCAATGCTTTTAAGGTCGTTCGTTGTCGTTCGAATGTAAATAAAATCAAGGGATTGTTGTTAATTCTTGTTTACTGAAGTTCTTTTCATCCGATTTGGGTTTTTTGAATTTATTAGAATGCGTTAAAGTTTACTCGTTCTCATTACTGTAAAATCAAGTCAATTAGATTGAGTTGTACACTATTCTAAATAATCAAAATTCATTCTTTCCGACTGAATTCATTTGATTCGATTTCAATGCTTTTAAGGCCGTTCGTTGTCGTTCGAATGTAAATAAAATCAAGGGATTGTTGTTAATTCTTGTTTATTGAAGTTCCTTACGTTCGATTTGGTTGTTTTGAATTTATTAGAATGCGTTAAAGTTTACTCGTTCTCATTACAGTAAAATCAAGTCAGTTAGATTGAGTTGTACACTATTCTAAATAATCAAAGTTCGTTCTATCCGAATTAATTCATTTGATTCGATTTCAATGCCTTTAAGGTCGTTCGTTGTCGTTCGAATGTAAATAAAATCAAGGGATAGTTGTTAATTCTTGTTTATTGAAGTTCCTTACATCCGATCTGAGTTTTTTGAATCTATTGGAATTGGTTAAAGTTTACTCGTTCACATTACAGTCAAATTAAGTCAATTAGATTGAGTAATACTGTATTCTAAATAATCAAAGTTCATTCTATCCGACTGAATTCATTTGATTCGATTTCAATGCTTTTAAGGTCGTTCGTTGTCGTTCGAATGTAAATAAAATCAAGGGAATGTTCTTAATTCTTGTTTATTGAAGTTCCTTACGTTCGATTTGGTTGTTTTGAATCTATTAGAATGCCTTAAAGTTTACTCGTTCTCATTACAGACAAATCAAGTCAATTAGATTGAGTTGTACACTATTCTAAATAATCAAAGTTCGTTCTATTCGAATTAATTCATTTGATTCGATTTCAATGCTTTTAAGGTCGTTGGTTGTCGTTCGAATGTAAATAAAATCAAGGGATTGTTGTTAATTCTTGTTTACTGAAGCTCCTTACATCCGATTTGGGTTTTTTGAATTTATTAGAATGCGTTAAAGTTTACTCGTTCTCATTACTGTAAAATCAAGTCAATTAGATTGAGTTGTACACTATTCTAAATAATCAAAATTCATTCTATCCGACTGAATTCATTTGATTCGATTTCAATGCTTTTAAGGTCGTTTGTTGTCGTTCGAATGTAAATAAAATCAAGGGATTGTTGTTAATTCTTGTTTACTGATGTTCTTTTCATCCGATTTGGGTTTTTTGAATTTATTAGAATGCGTTAAAGTTTACTCGTTCTCATTACTGTAAAATCAAGTCAATTAGATTGAGTTGTACACTATTCTAAATAATCAAAATTCATTCTATCCGACTGAATTCATTTGATTCGATTTCAATGCTTTTAAGGTCGTTCGTTGTCATTCGAATGTAAATAAAATCAAGGGATTGTTGTTAATTCTTGTTTATTGAAGTTCCTTACGTTCGATTTGGTTGTTTTGAATTTATTAGAATGCGTTAAAGTTTACTCGTTCTCATTACAGTAAAATCAAGTCAATTAGATTGAGTTGTACACTATTCTAAATAATCAAAATTCATTCTTTCCGACTGAATTCATTTGATTCGATTTCAATGCTTTTAAGGTCGTTCGTTGTCGTTCGAATGTAAATAAAATCAAGGGATTGTTGTTAATTCTTGTTTATTGAAGTTCCTTACGTTCGATTTGGTTGTTTTGAATTTATTAGAATGCGTTAAAGTTTACTCGTTCTCATTACAGTAAAATCAAGTCAGTTAGATTGAGTTGTACACTATTCTAAATAATCAAAGTTCGTTCTATCCGAATTAATTCATTTGATTCGATTTCAATGCTTTTAAGGTCGTTCGTTGTCGTTCGAATGTAAATAAAATCAAGGGATTGTTGTTAATTCTTGTTTATTGAAGTTCCTTACGTTCGATTTGGTTGTTTTGAATCTATTAGAATGCGTTAAAGTTTACTCGTTCCCATTACAGTAAAATCAAGTCAATTAGATTGAGTTGTACACTATTCTAAATAATCAAAGTTCATTCTATCCAACTAAATTCATTTGATTCGATTTGAATGCCTTTAACGTCATCCGTTGTCGTTCGTATGCAAACGAAATCATGGGATTGTTGTTAGTTCTTATTTGTTGAAGTTCCTTACGTCTGATTCGGTTGTTTTGAATCTATTGGAATGCGTTAAAGTTTACTCGTTCACATTACAGTCAAATTAAGTCAATTAGATTGAGTAATACTGTATTCTAAATAATCAAAGTTCATTCTATCCGACTGAATTCAGTTGATTCCATTCGAACGCCTTTAAGGTCATTTGTTGTCGTTCAAATGCAAACAAAATAAAGGGATTGTTGTTAATTCTTATTTATTGAAGTTCCTTACGTCCGATTCGGTTGCTTTAAATCTATTGGAATGCTTTAAAGTATACTCGTTCTCATTACTGTCAAATTAAGTCAATGAGATTGAGTTGTACACTATTCTAAATAATCAAAGTTCATTCTATACGAATTAATTGATTTGATTCGATTTCAGTGCTTTTAAGGTCCTTTGTTGTCGTTCGAATGTAAATAAAATCAAGGGATTGTTGTTAATTCTTGTTTATTGAAGTTCCTTACGTTCAATTTGGTTGTTTTGAATCTATTAGAATGCCTTAAAGTTTACTCGTTCTCATTACAGTCAAATCAAGTCAATTAGATTGAGTTGTACACTATTCTAAATAATCAAAGTTCGTTCTATTCGAATTAATTCATTTGATTCGATTTCAATTCTTTTAAGGTCGTTGGTTGTCGTTCGAATGTAAATAAAATCAAGGGATTATTGTTAATTCTTGTTTACTGAAGTTCCTTACATCCGATTTGGGTTTTTTGAATTTATTAGAATGCGTTAAAGTTTACTCGTTCTCATTACTGTAAAATCAAGTCAATTAGATTGAGTTGAACACTATTCTAAATAATCAAAGTTCGTTCTATCCGAATTAATTCATTTGATTCGATTTCAATGCTTTTAAGGTCGTTCGTTGTCGTTCGAATGTAAATAAAATCAAGGGATTGTTGTTAATTCTTGTTTATTGAAGTTCCTTACGTTCGATTTGGTTGTTTTGAATCTATTAGAATGCGTTAAAGTTTACTCGTTCCCATTACAGTAAAATCAAGTCAATTAGATTGAGTTGTACACTATTCTAAATAATCAAAGTTCATTCTATCCAACTAAATTCATTTGATTCGATTTGAATGCCTTTAACGTCATCCGTTGTCGTTCGTATGCAAACGAAATCATGGGATTGTTGTTAGTTCTTATTTGTTGAAGTTCCTTACGTCCGATTCGGTTGTTTTGAATCTATTGGAATGCGTTAAAGTTTACTCGTTGACATTACAGTCAAATTAAGTCAATTAGATTGAGTAATACTGTATTCTAAATAATCAAAGTTCATTCTATCCGACTGAATTCAGTTGATTCAATTCGAACGCCTTTAAGGTCATTTGTTGTCGTTCAAATGCAAACAAAATAAAGGGATTGTTGTTAATTCTTATTTATTGAAGTTCCTTACGTCCGATTCGGTTGCTTTAAATCTATTGGAATGCTTTAAAGTATACTCGTTCTCATTACTGTCAAATTAAGTCAATTAGATTGAGTTGTACACTATTCTAAATAATCAAAGTTCATTCTATACGAATTAATTGATTTGATTCGATTTCAGTGCTTTTAAGGTCCTTTGTTGTCGTTCGAATGTAAATAAAATCAAGGGATTGTTGTTAATTCTTGTTTATTGAAGTTCCTTACGTTCAATTTGGTTGTTTTGAATCTATTAGAATGCCTTAAAGTTTACTCGTTCTCATTACAGTCAAATCAAGTCAATTAGATTGAGTTGTACACTATTCTAAATAATCAAAGTTCGTTCTATTCGAATTAATTCATTTGATTCGATTTCAATTCTTTTAAGGTCGTTGGTTGTCGTTCGAATGTAAATAAAATCAAGGGATTATTGTTAATTCTTGTTTACTGAAGTTCCTTACATCCGATTTGGGTTTTTTGAATTTATTAGAATGCGTTAAAGTTTACTCGTTCTCATTACTGTAAAATCAAGTCAATTAGATTGAGTTGAACACTATTCTAAATAATCAAAGTTCGTTCTATCCGAATTAATTCATTTGATTCGATTTCAATGCTTTTAAGGTCGTTCGTTGTCGTTCGAATGTAAATAAAATCAAGGGATTGTTGTTAATTCTTGTTTATTGAAGTTCCTTACGTTCGATTTGGTTGTTTTGAATCTATTAGAATGCGTTAAAGTTTACTCGTTCCCATTACAGTAAAATCAAGTCAATTAGATTGAGTTGTACACTATTCTAAATAATCAAAGTTCATTCTATCCAACTAAATTCATTTGATTCGATTTGAATGCCTTTAACGTCATCCGTTGTCGTTCGTATGCAAACGAAATCATGGGATTGTTGTTAGTTCTTATTTGTTGAAGTTCCTTACGTCCGATTCGGTTGTTTTGAATCTATTGGAATGCGTTAAAGTTTACTCGTTCACATTACAGTCAAATTAAGTCAATTAGATTGAGTAATACTGTATTCTAAATAATCAAAGTTCATTCTATCCGACTGAATTCAGTTGATTCAATTCGAACGCCTTTAAGGTCATTTGTTGTCGTTCAAATGCAAACAAAATAAAGGGATTGTTGTTAATTCTTATTTATTGAAGTTCCTTACGTCCGATTCGGTTGCTTTAAATCTATTGGAATGCTTTAAAGTATACTCGTTCTCATTACTGTCAAATTAAGTCAATTAGATTGAGTTGTACACTATTCTAAATAATCAAAGTTCATTCTATACGAATTAATTGATTTGATTCGATTTCAGTGCTTTTAAGGTCCTTTGTTGTCGTTCGAATGTAAATAAAATCAAGGGATTGTTGTTAATTCTTGTTTATTGAAGTTCCTTACGTTCAATTTGGTTGTTTTGAATCTATTAGAATGCCTTAAAGTTTACTCGTTCTCATTACAGTCAAATCAAGTCAATTAGATTGAGTTGTACACTATTCTAAATAATCAAAGTTCGTTCTATTCGAATTAATTCATTTGATTCGATTTCAATTCTTTTAAGGTCGTTGGTTGTCGTTCGAATGTAAATAAAATCAAGGGATTATTGTTAATTCTTGTTTACTGAAGTTCCTTACATCCGATTTGGGTTTTTTGAATTTATTAGAATGCGTTAAAGTTTACTCGTTCTCATTACTGTAAAATCAAGTCAATTAGATTGAGTTGAACACTATTCTAAATAATCAAAGTTCGTTCTATCCGAATTAATTCATTTGATTCGATTTCAATGCTTTTAAGGTCGTTCGTTGTCGTTCGAATGTAAATAAAATCAAGGGATTGTTGTTAATTCTTGTTTATTGAAGTTCCTTACGTTCGATTTGGTTGTTTTGAATCTATTAGAATGCGTTAAAGTTTACTCGTTCCCATTACAGTAAAATCAAGTCAATTAGATTGAGTTGTACACTATTCTAAATAATCAAAGTTCATTCTATCCGACTAAATTCAGTTGATTCGATTTGAATGCCTTTAACGTCATCCGTTGTCGTTCGTATGCAAACGAAATCATGGGATTGTTGTTAGTTCTTATTTGTTGAAGTTCCTTACGTCCGATTCGGTTGTTTTGAATCTATTGGAATGCGTTAAAGTTTACTCGTTCACATTACAGTCAAATTAAGTCAATTAGATTGAGTAATACTGTATTCTAAATAATCAAAGTTCATTCTATCCGACTGAATTCAGTTGATTCAATTCGAACGCCTTTAAGGTCATTTGTTGTCGTTCAAATGCAAACAAAATAAAGGGATTGTTGTTAATTCTTATTTATTGAAGTTCCTTACGTCCGATTCGGTTGCTTTAAATCTATTGGAATGCTTTAAAGTATACTCGTTCTCATTACTGTCAAATTAAGTCAATTAGATTGAGTTGTACACTATTCTAAATAATCAAAGTTCATTCTATACGAATTAATTGATTTGATTCGATTTCAGTGCTTTTAAGGTCCTTTGTTGTCGTTCGAATGTAAATAAAATCAAGGGATTGTTGTTAATTCTTGTTTATTGAAGTTCCTTACGTTCAATTTGGTTGTTTTGAATCAATTAGAATGCCTTAAAGTTTACTCGTTCTCATTACAGTCAAATCAAGTCAATTAGATTGAGTTGTACACTATTCTAAATAATCAAAGTTCGTTCTATTCGAATTAATTCATTTGATTCGATTTCAATTCTTTTAAGGTCGTTGGTTGTCGTTCGAATGTAAATAAAATCTAGGGATTATTGTTAATTCTTGTTTACTGAAGTTCCTTACATCCGATTTGGGTTTTTTGAATTTATTAGAATGCGTTAAAGTTTACTCGTTCTCATTACTGTAAAATGAAGTCAATTAGATTGAGTTGAACACTATTCTAAATAATCAAAATTCATTCTATCCGACTGAATTCATTTGATTCGATTTCAATGCTTTTAAGGTCGTTCGTTTTCGTTCGAATGTAAATAAAATCAAGGGATTGTTGTTAATTTTTGTTTATTGAAGTTGCTTAGGTTCGATTCGGTAGTTTTGAATCTATTGGAATGCGTTAAAGTTTACTCGTTCACATTACAGTCAAATTAAGTCAATTAGATTGAGTAATACTCTATTCTAAATAATCAAAGTTCATTCTATCCGACTGAATTCAGTTGATTCGATTCGAATGCCTTTAAGGTCATTTGTTGTCGTTCCAATGCAAACAAAATAAAGGGATTGTTGTTAATTCTTATTTATTCAAGTTCCTTACGTCCGATTCGGTTGCTTTGAATCTATTGGAATGTTTTAAAGTTTACTCGTTCTCATTACAGTCAAATTAAGTCAATTAGATTGAGTTGTACACTATTCTAAATAATCAAAGTTCATTCTATCCGACTGAATTCATTTGATTCGATTTCAATGCTTTTAAGGTCGTCCGTTGTCGTTCGAATGTAAATAAAATCAAGGAATAGTTGTTAATTCTTGTTTATTGAAGTTCCTTACATCCGATTTGGGTTTTTTGAATTTATTAGAATGCGTTAAAGTTTACTCGTTCTAATTACAGTCAAATCAAGTCAATTAGATTGAGTTGTACACTATTCTAAATAATCAAAGTTCATTCTATCCGACTGAATTCATTTGATTCGATTTCAATGCTTTTAAGGTCGTTCGTTGTCGTTCGAATGTAAATAAAATCAAGGGATTGTTGTTAATTCTTGTTTACTTAAGTTCTTTTCATCCGATTTGGGTTTTTTGAATTTATTAGAATGCGTTAAAGTTTACTCGTTCTCATTACTGTAAAATCAAGTCAATTAGATTGAGTTGTACACTATTCTAAATAATCAAAATTCATTCTATCCGACTGAATTCATTTGATTCGATTTCAATGCTTTTAAGGTCGTTCGTTGTCGTTCGAATGTAAATAAAATCAAGGGATTGTTGTTAATTCTTGTTTATTGAAGTTCCTTACGTTCGATTTGGTTGTTTTGAATTTATTAGAATGCGTTAAAGTTTACTCGTTCTCATTACAGTAAAATCAAGTCAATTAGATTGAGTTGTACACTATTCTAAATAATCAAAGTTCGTTCTATCCGAATTAATTCATTTGATTCGATTTCAATGCTTTTAAGGTCGTTCGTTGTCGTTCGAATGTAAATAAAATCAAGGGATAGTTGTTAATTCTTGTTTATTGAAGTTCCTTACGTTCGATTTGGTTGTTTTGAATCTATTAGAATGCGTTAAAGTTTACTCGTTCCCATTACAGTAAAATCAAGTCAATTAGATTGAGTTGTACACTATTCTAAATAATCAAAGTTCATTCTATCCAACTAAATTCATTTGATTCGATTTGAATGCCTTTAACGTCATCCGTTGTCGTTCGTATGCAAACGAAATCATGGGATTGTTGTTAGTTCTTATTTGTTGAAGTTCCTTACGTCCGATTCGGTTGTTTTGAATCTATTGGAATGCGTTAAAGTTTACTCGTTCACATTACAGTCAAATTAAGTCAATTAGATTGAGTAATACTGTATTCTAAATAATCAAAGTTCATTCTATCCGACTGAATTCAGTTGATTCCATTCGAACGCCTTTAAGGTCATTTGTTGTCGTTCAAATGCAAACAAAATAAAGGGATTGTTGTTAATTCTTATTTATTGAAGTTCCTTACGTCCGATTCGGTTGCTTTAAATCTATTGGAATGCTTTAAAGTATACTCGTTCTCATTACTGTCAAATTAAGTCAATTAGATTGAGTTGTACACTATTCTAAATAATCAAAGTTCATTCTATACGAATTAATTGATTTGATTCGATTTCAGTGCTTTTAAGGTCCTTTGTTGTCGTTCGAATGTAAATAAAATCAAGGGATTGTTGTTAATTCTTGTTTATTGAAGTTCCTTACGTTCAATTTGGTTGTTTTGAATCTATTAGAATGCCTTAAAGTTTACTCGTTCTCATTACAGTCAAATCAAGTCAATTAGATTGAGTTGTACACTATTCTAAATAATCAAAGTTCGTTCTATTCGAATTAATTCATTTGATTCGATTTCAATTCTTTTAAGGTCGTTGGTTGTCGTTCGAATGTAAATAAAATCAAGGGATTATTGTTAATTCTTGTTTACTGAAGTTCCTTACATCCGATTTGGGTTTTTTGAATTTATTAGAATGCGTTAAAGTTTACTCGTTCTCATTACTGTAAAATCAAGTCAATTAGATTGAGTTGAACACTATTCTAAATAATCAAAGTTCGTTCTATCCGAATTAATTCATTTGATTCGATTTCAATGCTTTTAAGGTCGTTCGTTGTCGTTCGAATGTAAATAAAATCAAGGGATTGTTGTTAATTCTAGTTTATTGAAGTTCCTTACGTTCGATTTGGTTGTTTTGAATCTATTAGAATGCGTTAAAGTTTACTCGTTCCCATTACAGTAAAATCAAGTCAATTAGATTGAGTTGTACACTATTCTAAATAATCAAAGTTCATTCTATCCAACTAAATTCATTTGATTCGATTTGAATGCCTTTAACGTCATCCGTTGTCGTTCGTATGCAAACGAAATCATGGGATTGTTGTTAGTTCTTATTTGTTGAAGTTCCTTACGTCCGATTCGGTTGTTTTGAATCTATTGGAATGCGTTAAAGTTTACTCGTTCACATTACAGTCAAATTAAGTCAATTAGATTGAGTAATACTGTATTCTAAATAATCAAAGTTCATTCTATCCGACTGAATTCAGTTGATTCAATTCGAACGCCTTTAAGGTCATTTGTTGTCGTTCAAATGCAAACAAAATAAAGGGATTGTTGTTAATTCTTATTTATTGAAGTTCCTTACGTCCGATTCGGTTGCTTTAAATCTATTGGAATGCTTTAAAGTATACTCGTTCTCATTACTGTCAAATTAAGTCAATTAGATTGAGTTGTACACTATTCTAAATAATCAAAGTTCATTCTATACGAATTAATTGATTTGATTCGATTTCAGTGCTTTTAAGGTCCTTTGTTGTCGTTCGAATGTAAATAAAATCAAGGGATTGTTGTTAATTCTTGTTTATTGAAGTTCCTTACGTTCAATTTGGTTGTTTTGAATCTATTAGAATGCCTTAAAGTTTACTCGTTCTCATTACAGTCAAATCAAGTCAATTAGATTGAGTTGTACACTATTCTAAATAATCAAAGTTCGTTCTATTCGAATTAATTCATTTGATTCGATTTCAATTCTTTTAAGGTCGTTGGTTGTCGTTCGAATGTAAATAAAATCAAGGGATTATTGTTAATTCTTGTTTACTGAAGTTCCTTACATCCGATTTGGGTTTTTTGAATTTATTAGAATGCGTTAAAGTTTACTCGTTCTCATTACTGTAAAATCAAGTCAATTAGATTGAGTTGAACACTATTCTAAATAATCAAAGTTCGTTCTATCCGAATTAATTCATTTGATTCGATTTCAATGCTTTTAAGGTCGTTCGTTGTCGTTCGAATGTAAATAAAATCAAGGGATTGTTGTTAATTCTTGTTTATTGAAGTTCCTTACGTTCGATTTGGTTGTTTTGAATCTATTAGAATGCGTTAAAGTTTACTCGTTCCCATTACAGTAAAATCAAGTCAATTAGATTGAGTTGTACACTATTCTAAATAATCAAAGTTCATTCTATCCAACTAAATTCATTTGATTCGATTTGAATGCCTTTAACGTCATCCGTTGTCGTTCGTATGCAAACGAAATCATGGGATTGTTGTTAGTTCTTATTTGTTGAAGTTCCTTACGTCCGATTCGGTTGTTTTGAATCTATTGGAATGCGTTAAAGTTTACTCGTTCACATTACAGTCAAATTAAGTCAATTAGATTGAGTAATACTGTATTCTAAATAATCAAAGTTCATTCTATCCGACTGAATTCAGTTGATTCAATTCGAACGCCTTTAAGGTCATTTGTTGTCGTTCAAATGCAAACAAAATAAAGGGATTGTTGTTAATTCTTATTTATTGAAGTTCCTTACGTCCGATTCGGTTGCTTTAAATCTATTGGAATGCTTTAAAGTATACTCGTTCTCATTACTGTCAAATTAAGTCAATTAGATTGAGTTGTACACTATTCTAAATAATCAAAGTTCATTCTATACGAATTAATTGATTTGATTCGATTTCAGTGCTTTTAAGGTCCTTTGTTGTCGTTCGAATGTAAATAAAATCAAGGGATTGTTGTTAATTCTTGTTTATTGAAGTTCCTTACGTTCAATTTGGTTGTTTTGAATCTATTAGAATGCCTTAAAGTTTACTCGTTCTCATTACAGTCAAATCAAGTCAATTAGATTGAGTTGTACACTATTCTAAATAATCAAAGTTCGTTCTATTCGAATTAATTCATTTGATTCGATTTCAATTCTTTTAAGGTCGTTGGTTGTCGTTCGAATGTAAATAAAATCTAGGGATTATTGTTAATTCTTGTTTACTGAAGTTCCTTACATCCGATTTGGGTTTTTTGAATTTATTAGAATGCGTTAAAGTTTACTCGTTCTCATTACTGTAAAATGAAGTCAATTAGATTGAGTTGAACACTATTCTAAATAATCAAAATTCATTCTATCCGACTGAATTCATTTGATTCGATTTCAATGCTTTTAAGGTCGTTCGTTTTCGTTCGAATGTAAATAAAATCAAGGGATTGTTGTTAATTTTTGTTTATTGAAGTTGCTTACGTTCGATTCGGTTGTTTTGAATCTATTGGAATGCGTTAAAGTTTACTCGTTCACATTACAGTCAAATTAAGTCAATTAGATTGAGTAATACTCTATTCTAAATAATCAAAGTTCATTCTATCCGACTGAATTCAGTTGATTCGATTCGAATGCCTTTAAGGTCGTCCGTTGTCGTTCGAATGTAAATAAAATCAAGGAATAGTTGTTAATTCTTGTTTATTGAAGTTCCTTACATCCGATTTGGGTTTTTTGAATTTATTAGAATGCGTTAAAGTTTACTCGTTCTAATTACAGTCAAATCAAGTCAATTAGATTGAGTTGTACACTATTCTAAATAATCAAAGTTCATTCTATCCGACTGAATTCATTTGATTCGATTTCAATGCTTTTAAGGTCGTTCGTTGTCGTTCGAATGTAAATAAAATCAAGGGATTGTTGTTAATTCTTGTTTACTTAAGTTCTTTTCATCCGATTTGGGTTTTTTGAATTTATTAGAATGCGTTAAAGTTTACTCGTTCTCATTACTGTAAAATCAAGTCAATTAGATTGAGTTGTACACTATTCTAAATAATCAAAATTCATTCTATCCGACTGAATTCATTTGATTCGATTTCAATGCTTTTAAGGTCGTTCGTTGTCGTTCGAATGTAAATAAAATCAAGGGATTGTTGTTAATTCTTGTTTATTGAAGTTCCTTACGTTCGATTTGGTTGTTTTGAATTTATTAGAATGCGTTAAAGTTTACTCGTTCTCATTACAGTAAAATCAAGTCAATTAGATTGAGTTGTACACTATTCTAAATAATCAAAGTTCGTTCTATCCGAATTAATTCATTTGATTCGATTTCAATGCTTTTAAGGTCGTTCGTTGTCGTTCGAATGTAAATAAAATCAAGGGATAGTTGTTAATTCTTGTTTATTGAAGTTCCTTACATCCGATCTGAGTTTTTTGAATTTATTAGAATGCGTTAAAGTTTACTCGTTCTCATTACTGTAAAATCAAGTCAATTAGATTGAGCTGTACACTATTCTAAATAATCAAAGTTCATTCTATCCGACTGAATTCATTTGATTCGATTTCAATGCTTTTAAGGTCGTTCGTTGTCGTTCGAATGTAAATAAAATCAAGGGAATGTTCTTAATTCTTGTTTATTGAAGTTCCTTACGTTCGATTTGGTTGTTTTGAATCTATTAGTATGCGTTAAAGTTTACTCATTCACATTACAGTAAAATCAAGTCAATTAGATTGAGTTGAACACTATTCTAAATAATCAAAGTTCATTCTATCCAACTAAATTCATTTGATTCGATTTGAATGCCTTTAACGTCATCCGCTGTCGTTCGTATGCAAACGAAATCATGGGATTGTTGTTAGTTCTTATTTGTTGAAGTTGCTTACGTCCGATTCGGTTGTTTTGAATCTATTGGAATTGGTTAAAGTTTACTCGTTCACATTACAGTCAAATTAAGTCAATTAGATTGAGTAATACTGTATTCTAAATAATCAAAGTTCATTCTATCCGACTGAATTCAGTTGATTCGATTCGAACGCCTTTAAGGTCATTTGTTGTCGTTCAAATGCAAACAAAATAAAGGGATTGTTGTTAATTCTTATTTATTGAAGTTCCTTACGTCCGATTCGGTTGCTTTAAATCTATTGGAATGCTTTAAAGTATACTCGTTCTCATTACTGTCAAATTAAGTCAATTAGATTGAGTTGTACACTATTCTAAATAATCAAATTTCATTCTATACGAATTAATTGATTTGATTCGATTTCAGTGCTTTTAAGGTCCTTTGTTGTCGTTCGAATGTAAATAAAATCTAGGGATTATTGTTAATTCTTGTTTACTGAAGTTCCTTACATCCGATTTGGGTTTTTTGAATTTATTAGAATGCGTTAAAGTTTACTCGTTCTCATTACTGTAAAATCAAGTCAATTAGATTGAGTTGAACACTATTCTAAACAATCAAAATTCATTCTATCCGACTGAATTCATTTGATTCGATTTCAATGCTTTTAAGGTCGTTCGTTTTCGTTCGAATGTAAATAAAATCAAGGGATTGTTGTTAATTTTTGTTTATTGAAGTTGCTTACGTTCGATTCGGTTGTTTTGAATCTATTGGAATGCGTTAAAGTTTACTCGTTCACATTACAGTCAAATTAAGTCAATTAGATTGAGTAATACTCTATTCTAAATAATCAAAGTTCATTCTATCCGACTGAATTCAGTTGATTCGATTCGAATGCCTTTAAGGTCATTTGTTGTCGTTCCAATGCAAACAAAATAAAGGGATTGTTGTTAATTCTTATTTATTCAAGTTCCTTACGTCCGATTCGGTTGCTTTGAATCTATTGGAATGTTTTAAAGTTTACTCGTTCTCATTACAGTCAAATTAAGTCAATTAGATTGAGTTGTACACTATTCTAAATAATCAAAGTTCATTCTATCCGACTGAATTCATTTGATTCGATTTCAATGCTTTTAAGGTCGTTCGTTGTCGTTCGAATGTAAATAAAATCAAGGGAATGTTCTTAATTCTTGTTTATTGAAGTTCCTTACGTTCGATTTGGTTGTTTTGAATCTATTAGAATGCGTTAAAGTTTACTTGTTCCCATTACAGTAAAATCAAGTCAATTAGATTGCGTTGTACACTATTCTAAATAATCAAAGTTCATTCTATCCAACTAAATTCATTTGATTCGATTTGAATGCCTTTAACGTCATCCGTTGTCGTTCGTATGCAAACGAAATCATGGGATTGTTGTTAGTTCTTATTTGTTGAAGTTCCTTACGTCCGATTCGGTTGTTTTGAATCTATTGGAATGCGTTAAGGTTTACTCGTTCACATTACAGTCAAATTAAGTCAATTAGATTGAGTAATACTGTATTCTAAATAATCAAAGTTTATTCTATCCGACTGAATTCAGTTGACTCAATTCGAACGCCTTTAAGGTCATTTGTTGTCGTTCAAATGCAAACAAAATAAAGGGATTGTTGTTAATTCTTATTTATTGAAGTTCCTTACGTCCGATTCGGTTGCTTTAAATCTATTGGAATGCTTTAAAGTATACTCGTTCTCATTACTGTCAAATTAAGTCAATTAGATTGAGTTGTACACTATTCTAAATAATCAAAGTTCATTCTATTCGAATTAATTGATTTGATTCGATTTCAGTGCTTTTAAGGTCCTTTGTTGTCGTTCGAATGTAAATAAAATGAAGGGATTGTTGTTAATTCTTGTTTATTGAAGTTCCTTACGTTCAATTTGGTTGTTTTGAATCTATTAGAATGCCTTAAAGTTTACTCGTTCTCATTACAGTCAAATCAAGTCAATTAGATTGAGTTGTACACTATTCTAAATAATCAAAGTTCGTTCTATTCGAATTAATTCATTTGATTCGATTTCAATTCTTTTAAGGTCGTTGGTTGTCGTTCGAATGTAAATAAAATCAAGGGATTATTGTTAATTCTTGTTTACTGAAGTTCCTTACATCCGATTTGGGTTTTTTGAATTTATTAGAATGCGTTAAAGTTTACTCGTTCTCATTACTGTAAAATCAAGTCAATTAGATTGAGTTGAACACTATTCTAAATAATCAAAATTCATTCTATCCGACTGAATTCATTTGATTCGATTTCAATGCTTTTAAGGTCGTTTGTTTTCGCTCGAATGTAAATAAAATCATGGGATTGTTGTTAATTTTTGTTTATTGAAGTTGCTTACGTTCGATTCGGTTGTTTTGAATCTATTGGAATGCGTTAAAGTTTACTCGTTCACATTACAGTCAAATTAAATCAATTAGATTGAGTAATACTCTATTCTAAATAATCAAAGTTCATTCTATCCGACTGAATTCAGTTGATTCGATTCGAATGCCTTTAAGGTCATTTGTTGTCGTTCCAATGCAAACAAAATAAAGGGATTGTTGTTAATTCTTATTTATTCAAGTTCCTTACGTCCGATTCGGTTGCTTTGAATCTATTGGAATGTTTTAAAGTTTACTCGTTCTCATTACAGTCAAATTAAGTCAATTAGATTGAGTTGTACACTATTCTAAATAATCAAAGTTCATTCTATCCGACTGAATTCATTTGATTCGATTTCAATGCTTTTAAGGTCGTTCATTGTCGTTCGAATGTAAATAAAATCAAGGGATAGTTGTTAATTCTTGTTTATTTAAGTTCCTTACATCCGATTTGGGTTTTTTGAATTTATTAGAATGCGTTAAAGTTTACTCGTTCTAATTACAGTCAAATCAAGTCAATTAGATTGAGTTGTACACTATTCTAAATAATCAAAGTTCATTCTATCCGACTGAATTCATTTGATTCGATTTCAATGCTTTTAAGGTCGTTCGTTGTCGTTCGAATGTAAATAAAATCAAGGGATTGTTGTTAATTCTTGTTTACTGAAGTTCTTTTCATCCGATTTGGGTTTTTTGAATTTATTAGAATGCGTTAAAGTTTACTCGTTCTCATTACTGTAAAATCAAGTCAATTAGATTGAGTTGAACACTATTCTAAATAATCAAAATTCATTCTATCCGACTGAATTCATTTGATTCGATTTCAATGCTTTTAAGGTCGTTCGTTTTCGTTCGAATGTAAATAAAATCAAGGGATTGTTGTTAATTTTTGTTTATTGAAGTTGCTTACGTTCGATTCGGTTGTTTTGAATCTATTGGAATGCGTTAAAATTTACTCGTTCACATTACAGTCAAATTAAGTCAATTAGATTGAGTACTACTCTATTCTAAATAATCAAAGTTCATTCTATCCGACTGAATTCAGTTGATTCGATTCGAATGCCTTTAAGGTCATTTGTTGTCGTTCCAATGCAAACAAAATAAAGGGATTGTTGTTAATTCTTATTTATTCAAGTTCCTTACGTCCGATTCGGTTGCTTTGAATCTATTGGAATGTTTTAAAGTTTACTCGTTCTCATTACAGTCAAATTAAGTCAATTAGATTGAGTTGTACACTATTCTAAATAATCAAAGTTCATTCTATCCGACTGAATTCATTTGATTCGATTTCAATGCTTTTAAGTCGTTCGTTGTCGTTCGAATGTAAATAAAATCAAGGGATAGTTGTTAATTCTTGTTTATTGAAGTTCCTTACATCCGATTTGGGTTTTTTGAATTTATTAGAATGCGTTAAAGTTTACTCGTTCTAATTACAGTCAAATCAAGTCAATTAGATTGAGTTGTACACTATTCTAAATAATCAAACTTCATTCTATCCGACTGAATTCATTTGATTCGATTTCAATGCTTTTAAGGTCGTTCGTTGTCGTTCGAATGTAAATAAAATCAAGGGATTGTTGTTAATTCTTGTTTACTGAAGTTCTTTTCATCCGATTTGGGTTTTTTGAATTTATTAGAATGCGTTAAAGTTTACTCGTTCTCATTACTGTAAAATCAAGTCAATTAGATTGAGTTGTACACTATTCTAAATAATCAAAATTCATTCTATCCGACTGAATTCATTTGATTCGATTTCAATGCTTTTAAGGTCGTTCGTTGTCGTTCGAATGTAAATAAAATCAAGGGATTGTTGTTAATTCTTGTTTATTGAAGTTCCTTACGTTCGATTTGGTTGTTTTGAATTTATTAGAATGCGTTAAAGTTTACTCGTTCTCATTACAGTAAAATCAAGTCAATTAGATTGAGTTGTACACTATTCTAAATAATCAAAGTTCGTTCTATCCGAATTAATTCATTTGATTCGATTTCAATGCTTTTAAGGTCGTTCGTTGTCGTTCGAATGTAAATAAAATCAAGGGATAGTTGTTAATTCTTGTTTATTGAAGTTCCTTACATCCGATCTGAATTTTTTGAATTTATTAGAATGCGTTAAAGTTTACTCGTTCTCATTACTGTAAAATCAAGTCAATTAGATTGAGTTGTACACTATTCTAAATAATCAAAGTTCATTCTATCCGACTGAATTCATTTGATTCGATTTCAATGCTTTTAAGGTCGTTCGTTGTCGTTCGAATGTAAATAAAATCAAGGGAATGTTCTTAATTCTTGTTTATTGAAGTTCCTTACGTTCGATTTGGTTGTTTTGAATCTATTAGAATGCGTTAAAGTTTACTCGTTCCCATTACAGTAAAATCAAGTCAATTAGATTGAGTTGTACACTATTCTAAATAATCAAAGTTCATTCTATCCAACTAAATTCATTTGATTCGATTTGAATGCCTTTAACGTCATCCGTTGTCGTTCGTATGCAAACGAAATCATGGGATTGTTGTTAGTTCTTATTTGTTGAAGTTCCTTACGTCCGATTCGGTTGTTTTGAATCTATTGGAATGCGTTAAAGTTTACTCGTTCACATTACAGTCAAATTAAGTCAATTAGATTGAGTAATACTGTATTCTAAATAATCAAAGTTCATTCTATCCGACTGAATTCAGTTGATTCAATTCGAACGCCTTTAAGGTCATTTGTTGTCGTTCAAATGCAAACAAAATAAAGGGATTGTTGTTAATTCTTATTTATTGAAGTTCCTTACGTCCGATTCGGTTGCTTTAAATCTATTGGAATGCTTTAAAGTATACTCGTTCTCATTACTGTCAAATTAAGTCAATTAGATTGAGTTGTACACTATTCTAAATAATCAAAGTTCATTCTATACGAATTAATTGATTTGATTCGATTTCAGTGCTTTTAAGGTCCTTTGTTGTCGTTCGAATGTAAATAAAATGAAGGGATTGTTGTTAATTCTTGTTTATTGAAGTTCCTTACGTTCAATTTGGTTGTTTTGAATCTATTAGAATGCCTTAAAGTTTACTCGTTCTCATTACAGTCAAATCAAGTCAATTAGATTGAGTTGTACACTATTCTAAATAATCAAAGTTCGTTCGATTCGAATTAATTCATTTGATTCGATTTCAATTCTTTTAAGGTCGTTGGTTGTCGTTCGAATGTAAATAAAATCAAGGGATTATTGTTAATTCTTGTTTGCTGAAGTTCCTTACATCCGATTTGGGTTTTTTGAATTTATTAGAATGCGTTAAAGTTTACTCGTTCTCATTACTGTAAAATCAAGTCAATTAGATTGAGTTGAACACTATTCTAAATAATCAAAATTCATTCTATCCGACTGAATTCATTTGATTCGATTTCAATGCTTTTAAGGTCGTTCGTTTTCGTTCGAATGTAAATAAAATCAAGGGATTGTTGTTAATTTTTGTTTATTGAAGTTGCTTACGTTCGATTCGGTTGTTTTGAATCTATTGGAATGCGTTAAAGTTTACTCGTTCACATTACAGTCAAATTAAATCAATTAGATTGAGTAATACTCTATTCTAAATAATCAAAGTTCATTCTATCCGACTGAATTCAGTTGATTCGATTCGAATGCCTTTAAGGTCATTTGTTGTCGTTCCAATGCAAACAAAATAAAGGGATTGTTGTTAATTCTTATTTATTCAAGTTCCTTACGTCCGATTCGGTTGCTTTGAATCTATTGGAATGTTTTAAAGTTTACTCGTTCTCATTACAGTCAAATTAAGTCAATTAGATTGAGTTGTACACTATTCTAAATAATCAAAGTTCATTCTATCCGACTGAATTCATTTGATTCGATTTCAATGCTTTTAAGTCGTTCGTTGTCGTTCGAATGTAAATAAAATCAAGGGATAGTTGTTAATTCTTGTTTATTGAAGTTCCTTACATCCGATTTGGGTTTTTTGAATTTATTAGAATGCGTTAAAGTTTACTCGTTCTAATTACAGTCAAATCAAGTCAATTAGATTGAGTTGTACACTATTCTAAATAATCAAACTTCATTCTATCCGACTGAATTCATTTGATTCGATTTCAATGCTTTTAAGGTCGTTCGTTGTCGTTCGAATGTAAATAAAATCAAGGGATTGTTGTTAATTCTTGTTTACTGAAGTTCTTTTCATCCGATTTGGGTTTTTTGAATTTATTAGAATGCGTTAAAGTTTACTCGTTCTCATTACTGTAAAATCAAGTCAATTAGATTGAGTTGTACACTATTCTAAATAATCAAAATTCATTCTATCCGACTGAATTCATTTGATTCGATTTCAATGCTTTTAAGGTCGTTCGTTGTCGTTCGAATGTAAATAAAATCAAGGGATTGTTGTTAATTCTTGTTTATTGAAGTTCCTTACGTTCGATTTGGTTGTTTTGAATTTATTAGAATGCGTTAAAGTTTACTCGTTCTCATTACAGTAAAATCAAGTCAATTAGATTGAGTTGTACACTATTCTAAATAATCAAAGTTCGTTCTATCCGAATTAATTCATTTGATTCGATTTCAATGCTTTTAAGGTCGTTCGTTGTCGTTCGAATGTAAATAAAATCAAGGGATAGTTGTTAATTCTTGTTTATTGAAGTTCCTTACATCCGATCTGAATTTTTTGAATTTATTAGAATGCGTTAAAGTTTACTCGTTCTCATTACTGTAAAATCAAGTCAATTAGATTGAGTTGTACACTATTCTAAATAATCAAAGTTCATTCTATCCGACTGAATTCATTTGATTCGATTTCAATGCTTTTAAGGTCGTTCGTTGTCGTTCGAATGTAAATAAAATCAAGGGAATGTTCTTAATTCTTGTTTATTGAAGTTCCTTACGTTCGATTTGGTTGTTTTGAATCTATTAGAATGCGTTAAAGTTTACTCGTTCCCATTACAGTAAAATCAAGTCAATTAGATTGAGTTGTACACTATTCTAAATAATCAAAGTTCATTCTATCCAACTAAATTCATTTGATTCGATTTGAATGCCTTTAACGTCATCCGTTGTCGTTCGTATGCAAACGAAATCATGGGATTGTTGTTAGTTCTTATTTGTTGAAGTTCCTTACGTCCGATTCGGTTGTTTTGAATCTATTGGAATGCGTTAAAGTTTACTCGTTCACATTACAGTCAAATTAAGTCAATTAGATTGAGTAATACTGTATTCTAAATAATCAAAGTTCATTCTATCCGACTGAATTCAGTTGATTCAATTCGAACGCCTTTAAGGTCATTTGTTGTCGTTCAAATGCAAACAAAATAAAGGGATTGTTGTTAATTCTTATTTATTGAAGTTCCTTACGTCCGATTCGGTTGCTTTAAATCTATTGGAATGCTTTAAAGTATACTCGTTCTCATTACTGTCAAATTAAGTCAATTAGATTGAGTTGTACACTATTCTAAATAATCAAAGTTCATTCTATACGAATTAATTGATTTGATTCGATTTCAGTGCTTTTAAGGTCCTTTGTTGTCGTTCGAATGTAAATAAAATCAAGGGATTGTTGTTAATTCTTGTTTATTGAAGTTCCTTACGTTCAATTTGGTTGTTTTGAATCTATTAGAATGCCTTAAAGTTTACTCGTTCTCATTACAGTCAAATCAAGTCAATTAGATTGAGTTGTACACTATTCTAAATAATCAAAGTTCATTCTATCCGACTGAATTCATTTGATTCGATTTCAATGCTTTTAAGTCGTTCGTTGTCGTTCGAATGTAAATAAAATCAAGGGATAGTTGTTAATTCTTGTTTATTGAAGTTCCTTACATCCGATTTGGGTTTTTTGAATTTATTAGAATGCGTTAAAGTTTACTCGTTCTAATTACAGTCAAATCAAGTCAATTAGATTGAGTTGTACACTATTCTAAATAATCAAACTTCATTCTATCCGACTGAATTCATTTGATTCGATTTCAATGCTTTTAAGGTCGTTCGTTGTCGTTCGAATGTAAATAAAATCAAGGGATTGTTGTTAATTCTTGTTTACTGAAGTTCTTTTCATCCGATTTGGGTTTTTTGAATTTATTAGAATGCGTTAAAGTTTACTCGTTCTCATTACTGTAAAATCAAGTCAATTAGATTGAGTTGTACACTATTCTAAATAATCAAAATTCATTCTATCCGACTGAATTCATTTGATTCGATTTCAATGCTTTTAAGGTCGTTCGTTGTCGTTCGAATGTAAATAAAATCAAGGGATTGTTGTTAATTCTTGTTTATTGAAGTTCCTTACGTTCGATTTGGTTGTTTTGAATTTATTAGAATGCGTTAAAGTTTACTCGTTCTCATTACAGTAAAATCAAGTCAATTAGATTGAGTTGTACACTATTCTAAATAATCAAAGTTCGTTCTATCCGAATTAATTCATTTGATTCGATTTCAATGCTTTTAAGGTCGTTCGTTGTCGTTCGAATGTAAATAAAATCAAGGGATAGTTGTTAATTCTTGTTTATTGAAGTTCCTTACATCCGATCTGAATTTTTTGAATTTATTAGAATGCGTTAAAGTTTACTCGTTCTCATTACTGTAAAATCAAGTCAATTAGATTGAGTTGTACACTATTCTAAATAATCAAAGTTCATTCTATCCGACTGAATTCATTTGATTCGATTTCAATGCTTTTAAGGTCGTTCGTTGTCGTTCGAATGTAAATAAAATCAAGGGAATGTTCTTAATTCTTGTTTATTGAAGTTCCTTACGTTCGATTTGGTTGTTTTGAATCTATTAGAATGCGTTAAAGTTTACTCGTTCCCATTACAGTAAAATCAAGTCAATTAGATTGAGTTGTACACTATTCTAAATAATCAAAGTTCATTCTATCCAACTAAATTCATTTGATTCGATTTGAATGCCTTTAACGTCATCCGTTGTCGTTCGTATGCAAACGAAATCATGGGATTGTTGTTAGTTCTTATTTGTTGAAGTTCCTTACGTCCGATTCGGTTGTTTTGAATCTATTGGAATGCGTTAAAGTTTACTCGTTCACATTACAGTCAAATTAAGTCAATTAGATTGAGTAATACTGTATTCTAAATAATCAAAGTTCATTCTATCCGACTGAATTCAGTTGATTCAATTCGAACGCCTTTAAGGTCATTTGTTGTCGTTCAAATGCAAACAAAATAAAGGGATTGTTGTTAATTCTTATTTATTGAAGTTCCTTACGTCCGATTCGGTTGCTTTAAATCTATTGGAATGCTTTAAAGTATACTCGTTCTCATTACTGTCAAATTAAGTCAATTAGATTGAGTTGTACACTATTCTAAATAATCAAAGTTCATTCTATACGAATTAATTGATTTGATTCGATTTCAGTGCTTTTAAGGTCCTTTGTTGTCGTTCGAATGTAAATAAAATGAAGGGATTGTTGTTAATTCTTGTTTATTGAAGTTCCTTACGTTCAATTTGGTTGTTTTGAATCTATTAGAATGCCTTAAAGTTTACTCGTTCTCATTACAGTCAAATCAAGTCAATTAGATTGAGTTGTACACTATTCTAAATAATCAAAGTTCGTTCGATTCGAATTAATTCATTTGATTCGATTTCAATTCTTTTAAGGTCGTTGGTTGTCGTTCGAATGTAAATAAAATCAAGGGATTATTGTTAATTCTTGTTTGCTGAAGTTCCTTACATCCGATTTGGGTTTTTTGAATTTATTAGAATGCGTTAAAGTTTACTCGTTCTCATTACTGTAAAATCAAGTCAATTAGATTGAGTTGAACACTATTCTAAATAATCAAAATTCATTCTATCCGACTGAATTCATTTGATTCGATTTCAATGCTTTTAAGGTCGTTCGTTTTCGTTCGAATGTAAATAAAATCAAGGGATTGTTGTTAATTTTTGTTTATTGAAGTTGCTTACGTTCGATTCGGTTGTTTTGAATCTATTGGAATGCGTTAAAGTTTACTCGTTCACATTACAGTCAAATTAAATCAATTAGATTGAGTAATACTCTATTCTAAATAATCAAAGTTCATTCTATCCGACTGAATTCAGTTGATTCGATTCGAATGCCTTTAAGGTCATTTGTTGTCGTTCCAATGCAAACAAAATAAAGGGATTGTTGTTAATTCTTATTTATTCAAGTTCCTTACGTCCGATTCGGTTGCTTTGAATCTATTGGAATGTTTTAAAGTTTACTCGTTCTCATTACAGTCAAATTAAGTCAATTAGATTGAGTTGTACACTATTCTAAATAATCAAAGTTCATTCTATCCGACTGAATTCATTCGATTCGATTTCAATGCTTTTAAGTCGTTCGTTGTCGTTCGAATGTAAATAAAATCAAGGGATAGTTGTTAATTCTTGTTTATTGAAGTTCCTTACATCCGATTTGGGTTTTTTGAATTTATTAGAATGCGTTAAAGTTTACTCGTTCTAATTACAGTCAAATCAAGTCAATTAGATTGAGTTGTACACTATTCTAAATAATCAAACTTCATTCTATCCGACTGAATTCATTTGATTCGATTTCAATGCTTTTAAGGTCGTTCGTTGTCGTTCGAATGTAAATAAAATCAAGGGATTGTTGTTAATTCTTGTTTACTGAAGTTCTTTTCATCCGATTTGGGTTTTTTGAATTTATTAGAATGCGTTAAAGTTTACTCGTTCTCATTACTGTAAAATCAAGTCAATTAGATTGAGTTGTACACTATTCTAAATAATCAAAATTCATTCTATCCGACTGAATTCATTTGATTCGATTTCAATGCTTTTAAGGTCGTTCGTTGTCGTTCGAATGTAAATAAAATCAAGGGATTGTTGTTAATTCTTGTTTATTGAAGTTCCTTACGTTCGATTTGGTTGTTTTGAATTTATTAGAATGCGTTAAAGTTTACTCGTTCTCATTACAGTAAAATCAAGTCAATTAGATTGAGTTGTACACTATTCTAAATAATCAAAGTTCGTTCTATCCGAATTAATTCATTTGATTCGATTTCAATGCTTTTAAGGTCGTTCGTTGTCGTTCGAATGTAAATAAAATCAAGGGATAGTTGTTAATTCTTGTTTATTGAAGTTCCTTACATCCGATCTGAATTTTTTGAATTTATTAGAATGCGTTAAAGTTTACTCGTTCTCATTACTGTAAAATCAAGTCAATTAGATTGAGTTGTACACTATTCTAAATAATCAAAGTTCATTCTATCCGACTGAATTCATTTGATTCGATTTCAATGCTTTTAAGGTCGTTCGTTGTCGTTCGAATGTAAATAAAATCAAGGGAATGTTCTTAATTCTTGTTTATTGAAGTTCCTTACGTTCGATTTGGTTGTTTTGAATCTATTAGAATGCGTTAAAGTTTACTCGTTCCCATTACAGTAAAATCAAGTCAATTAGATTGAGTTGTACACTATTCTAAATAATCAAAGTTCATTCTATCCAACTAAATTCATTTGATTCGATTTGAATGCCTTTAACGTCATCCGTTGTCGTTCGTATGCAAACGAAATCATGGGATTGTTGTTAGTTCTTATTTGTTGAAGTTCCTTACGTCCGATTCGGTTGTTTTGAATCTATTGGAATGCGTTAAAGTTTACTCGTTCACATTACAGTCAAATTAAGTCAATTAGATTGAGTAATACTGTATTCTAAATAATCAAAGTTCATTCTATCCGACTGAATTCAGTTGATTCAATTCGAACGCCTTTAAGGTCATTTGTTGTCGTTCAAATGCAAACAAAATAAAGGGATTGTTGTTAATTCTTATTTATTGAAGTTCCTTACGTCCGATTCGGTTGCTTTAAATCTATTGGAATGCTTTAAAGTATACTCGTTCTCATTACTGTCAAATTAAGTCAATTAGATTGAGTTGTACACTATTCTAAATAATCAAAGTTCATTCTATACGAATTAATTGATTTGATTCGATTTCAGTGCTTTTAAGGTCCTTTGTTGTCGTTCGAATGTAAATAAAATGAAGGGATTGTTGTTAATTCTTGTTTATTGAAGTTCCTTACGTTCAATTTGGTTGTTTTGAATCTATTAGAATGCCTTAAAGTTTACTCGTTCTCATTACAGTCAAATCAAGTCAATTAGATTGAGTTGTACACTATTCTAAATAATCAAAGTTCGTTCGATTCGAATTAATTCATTTGATTCGATTTCAATTCTTTTAAGGTCGTTGGTTGTCGTTCGAATGTAAATAAAATCAAGGGATTATTGTTAATTCTTGTTTGCTGAAGTTCCTTACATCCGATTTGGGTTTTTTGAATTTATTAGAATGCGTTAAAGTTTACTCGTTCTCATTACTGTAAAATCAAGTCAATTAGATTGAGTTGAACACTATTCTAAATAATCAAAATTCATTCTATCCGACTGAATTCATTTGATTCGATTTCAATGCTTTTAAGGTCGTTCGTTTTCGTTCGAATGTAAATAAAATCAAGGGATTGTTGTTAATTTTTGTTTATTGAAGTTGCTTACGTTCGATTCGGTTGTTTTGAATCTATTGGAATGCGTTAAAGTTTACTCGTTCACATTACAGTCAAATTAAATCAATTAGATTGAGTAATACTCTATTCTAAATAATCAAAGTTCATTCTATCCGACTGAATTCAGTTGATTCGATTCGAATGCCTTTAAGGTCATTTGTTGTCGTTCCAATGCAAACAAAATAAAGGGATTGTTGTTAATTCTTATTTATTCAAGTTCCTTACGTCCGATTCGGTTGCTTTGAATCTATTGGAATGTTTTAAAGTTTACTCGTTCTCATTACAGTCAAATTAAGTCAATTAGATTGAGTTGTACACTATTCTAAATAATCAAAGTTCATTCTATCCGACTGAATTCATTTGATTCGATTTCAATGCTTTTAAGGTCGTTCGTTGTCGTTCGAATGTAAATAAAATCAAGGGATAGTTGTTAATTCTTGTTTATTGAAGTTCCTTACATCCGATTTGGGTTTTTTGAATTTATTAGAATGCGTTAAAGTTTACTCGTTCTAATTACAGTCAAATCAAGTCAATTAGATTGAGTTGTACACTATTCTAAATAATCAAAGTTCATTCTATCCGACTGAATTCATTTGATTCGATTTCAATGCTTTTAAGGTCGTTCGTTGTCGTTCGAATGTAAATAAAATCAAGGGATTGTTGTTAATTCTTGTTTACTGAAGTTCTTTTCATCCGATTTGGGTTGTTTGAATTTATTAGAATGCGTTAAAGTTTACTCGTTCTCATTACTGTAAAATCAAGTCAATTAGATTGAGTTGTACACTATTCTAAATAATCAAAATTCATTCTATCCGACTGAATTCATTTGATTCGATTTCAATGCTTTTAAGGTCGTTCGTTGTCGTTCGAATGTAAATAAAATCAAGGGATTGTTGTTAATTCTTGTTTATTGAAGTTCCTTACGTTCGATTTGGTTGTTTTGAATTTATTAGAATGCGTTAAAGTTTACTCGTTCCCATTACAGTAAAATCAAGTCAATTAGATTGAGTTGTACACTATTCTAAATAATCAAAGTTCATTCTATCCAACTAAATTCATTTGATTCGATTTGAATGCCTTTAACGTCATCCGTTGTCGTTCGTATGCAAACGAAATCATGGGATTGTTGTTAGTTCTTATTTGTTGAAGTTCCTTACGTCCGATTCGGTTGTTTTGAATCTATTGGAATGCGTTAAAGTTTACTCGTTCACATTACAGTCAAATTAAGTCAATTAGATTGAGTAATACTGTATTCTAAATAATCAAAGTTCATTCTATCCGACTGAATTCAGTTGATTCAATTCGAACGCCTTTAAGGTCATTTGTTGTCGTTCAAATGCAAACAAAATAAAGGGATTGTTGTTAATTCTTATTTATTGAAGTTCCTTACGTCCGATTCGGTTGCTTTAAATCTATTGGAATGCTTTAAAGTATACTCGTTCTCATTACTGTCAAATTAAGTCAATTAGATTGAGTTGTACACTATTCTAAATAATCAAAGTTCATTCTATACGAATTAATTGATTTGATTCGATTTCAGTGCTTTTAAGGTCCTTTGTTGTCGTTCGAATGTAAATAAAATGAAGGGATTGTTGTTAATTCTTGTTTATTGAAGTTCCTTACGTTCAATTTGGTTGTTTTGAATCTATTAGAATGCCTTAAAGTTTACTCGTTCTCATTACAGTCAAATCAAGTCAATTAGATTGAGTTGTACACTATTCTAAATAATCAAAGTTCGTTCGATTCGAATTAATTCATTTGATTCGATTTCAATTCTTTTAAGGTCGTTGGTTGTCGTTCGAATGTAAATAAAATCAAGGGATTATTGTTAATTCTTGTTTGCTGAAGTTCCTTACATCCGATTTGGGTTTTTTGAATTTATTAGAATGCGTTAAAGTTTACTCGTTCTCATTACTGTAAAATCAAGTCAATTAGATTGAGTTGAACACTATTCTAAATAATCAAAATTCATTCTATCCGACTGAATTCATTTGATTCGATTTCAATGCTTTTAAGGTCGTTCGTTTTCGTTCGAATGTAAATAAAATCAAGGGATTGTTGTTAATTTTTGTTTATTGAAGTTGCTTACGTTCGATTCGGTTGTTTTGAATTTATTAGAATGCGTTAAAGTTTACTCGTTCTAATTACAGTCAAATCAAGTCAATTAGATTGAGTTGTACACTATTCTAAATAATCAAAGTTCATTCTATCCGACTGAATTCATTTGATTCGATTTCAATGCTTTTAAGGTCGTTCGTTGTCGTTCGAATGTAAATAAAATCAAGGGATTGTTGTTAATTCTTGTTTACTGAAGTTCTTTTCATCCGATTTGGGTTGTTTGAATTTATTAGAATGCGTTAAAGTTTACTCGTTCTCATTACTGTAAAATCAAGTCAATTAGATTGAGTTGTACACTATTCTAAATAATCAAAATTCATTCTATCCGACTGAATTCATTTGATTCGATTTCAATGCTTTTAAGGTCGTTCGTTGTCGTTCGAATGTAAATAAAATCAAGGGATTGTTGTTAATTCTTGTTTATTGAAGTTCCTTACGTTCGATTTGGTTGTTTTGAATTTATTAGAATGCGTTAAAGTTTACTCGTTCCCATTACAGTAAAATCAAGTCAATTAGATTGAGTTGTACACTATTCTAAATAATCAAAGTTCATTCTATCCAACTAAATTCATTTGATTCGATTTGAATGCCTTTAACGTCATCCGTTGTCGTTCGTATGCAAACGAAATCATGGGATTGTTGTTAGTTCTTATTTGTTGAAGTTCCTTACGTCCGATTCGGTTGTTTTGAATCTATTGGAATGCGTTAAAGTTTACTCGTTCACATTACAGTCAAATTAAGTCAATTAGATTGAGTAATACTGTATTCTAAATAATCAAAGTTCATTCTATCCGACTGAATTCAGTTGATTCAATTCGAACGCCTTTAAGGTCATTTGTTGTCGTTCAAATGCAAACAAAATAAAGGGATTGTTGTTAATTCTTATTTATTGAAGTTCCTTACGTCCGATTCGGTTGCTTTAAATCTATTGGAATGCTTTAAAGTATACTCGTTCTCATTACTGTCAAATTAAGTCAATTAGATTGAGTTGTACACTATTCTAAATAATCAAAGTTCATTCTATACGAATTAATTGATTTGATTCGATTTCAGTGCTTTTAAGGTCCTTTGTTGTCGTTCGAATGTAAATAAAATGAAGGGATTGTTGTTAATTCTTGTTTATTGAAGTTCCTTACGTTCAATTTGGTTGTTTTGAATCTATTAGAATGCCTTAAAGTTTACTCGTTCTCATTACAGTCAAATCAAGTCAATTAGATTGAGTTGTACACTATTCTAAATAATCAAAGTTCGTTCGATTCGAATTAATTCATTTGATTCGATTTCAATTCTTTTAAGGTCGTTGGTTGTCGTTCGAATGTAAATAAAATCAAGGGATTATTGTTAATTCTTGTTTGCTGAAGTTCCTTACATCCGATTTGGGTTTTTTGAATTTATTAGAATGCGTTAAAGTTTACTCGTTCTCATTACTGTAAAATCAAGTCAATTAGATTGAGTTGAACACTATTCTAAATAATCAAAATTCATTCTATCCGACTGAATTCATTTGATTCGATTTCAATGCTTTTAAGGTCGTTCGTTTTCGTTCGAATGTAAATAAAATCAAGGGATTGTTGTTAATTTTTGTTTATTGAAGTTGCTTACGTTCGATTCGGTTGTTTTGAATCTATTGGAATGCGTTAAAGTTTACTCGTTCACATTACAGTCAAATTAAATCAATTAGATTGAGTAATACTCTATTCTAAATAATCAAAGTTCATTCTATCCGACTGAATTCAGTTGATTCGATTCGAATGCCTTTAAGGTCATTTGTTGTCGTTCCAATGCAAACAAAATAAAGGGATTGTTGTTAATTCTTATTTATTCAAGTTCCTTACGTCCGATTCGGTTGCTTTGAATCTATTGGAATGTTTTAAAGTTTACTCGTTCTCATTACAGTCAAATTAAGTCAATTAGATTGAGTTGTACACTATTCTAAATAATCAAAGTTCATTCTATCCGACTGAATTCATTTGATTCGATTTCAATGCTTTTAAGGTCGTTCGTTGTCGTTCGAATGTAAATAAAATCAAGGGATAGTTGTTAATTCTTGTTTATTGAAGTTCCTTACATCCGATTTGGGTTTTTTGAATTTATTAGAATGCGTTAAAGTTTACTCGTTCTAATTACAGTCAAATCAAGTCAATTAGATTGAGTTGTACACTATTCTAAATAATCAAAGTTCATTCTATCCGACTGAATTTATTTGATTCGATTTCAATGCTTTTAAGGTCGTTCGTTGTCGTTCGAATGTAAATAAAATCAAGGGATTGTTGTTAATTCTTGTTTACTGAAGTTCTTTTCATCCGATTTGGGTTTTTTGAATTTATTAGAATGCGTTAAAGTTTACTCGTTCTCATTACTGTAAAATCAAGTCAATTAGATTGAGTTGTACACTATTCTAAATAATCAAAATTCATTCTATCCGACTGAATTCATTTGATTCGATTTCAATGCTTTTAAGGTCGTTCGTTTTCGTTCGAATGTAAATAAAATCAAGGGATTGTTGTTAATTTTTGTTTATTGAAGTTGCTTACGTTCGATTCGGTTGTTTTGAATCTATTGGAATGCGTTAAAGTTTACTCGTTCACATTACAGTCAAATTAAATCAATTAGATTGAGTAATACTCTATTCTAAATAATCAAAGTTCATTCTATCCGACTGAATTCAGTTGATTCGATTCGAATGCCTTTAAGGTCATTTGTTGTCGTTCCAATGCAAACAAAATAAAGGGATTGTTGTTAATTCTTATTTATTCAAGTTCCTTACGTCCGATTCGGTTGCTTTGAATCTATTGGAATGTTTTAAAGTTTACTCGTTCTCATTACAGTCAAATTAAGTCAATTAGATTGAGTTGTACACTATTCTAAATAATCAAAGTTCATTCTATCCGACTGAATTCATTTGATTCGATTTCAATGCTTTTAAGGTCGTTCGTTGTCGTTCGAATGTAAATAAAATCAAGGGATAGTTGTTAATTCTTGTTTATTGAAGTTCCTTACATCCGATTTGGGTTTTTTGAATTTATTAGAATGCGTTAAAGTTTACTCGTTCTAATTACAGTCAAATCAAGTCAATTAGATTGAGTTGTACACTATTCTAAATAATCAAAGTTCATTCTATCCGACTGAATTCATTTGATTCGATTTCAATGCTTTTAAGGTCGTTCGTTGTCGTTCGAATGTAAATAAAATCAAGGGATTGTTGTTAATTCTTGTTTACTGAAGTTCTTTTCATCCGATTTAGGTTTTTTGAATTTATTAGAATGCGTTAAAGTTTACTCGTTCTCATTACTGTAAAATCAAGTCAATTAGATTGAGTTGTACACTATTCTAAATAATCAAAATTCATTCTATCCGACTGAATTCATTTGATTCGATTTCAATGCTTTTAAGGTCGTTCGTTTTCGTTCGAATGTAAATAAAATCAAGGGATTGTTGTTAATTTTTGTTTATTGAAGTTGCTTACGTTCGATTCGGTTGTTTTGAATCTATTGGAATGCGTTAAAGTTTACTCGTTCACATTACAGTCAAATTAAATCAATTAGATTGAGTAATACTCTATTCTAAATAATCAAAGTTCATTCTATCCGACTGAATTCAGTTGATTCGATTCGAATGCCTTTAAGGTCATTTGTTGTCGTTCCAATGCAAACAAAATAAAGGGATTGTTGTTAATTCTTATTTATTCAAGTTCCTTACGTCCGATTCGGTTGCTTTGAATCTATTGGAATGTTTTAAAGTTTACTCGTTCTCATTACAGTCAAATTAAGTCAATTAGATTGAGTTGTACACTATTCTAAATAATCAAAGTTCATTCTATCCGACTGAATTCATTTGATTCGATTTCAATGCTTTTAAGGTCGTTCGTTGTCGTTCGAATGTAAATAAAATCAAGGGATAGTTGTTAATTCTTGTTTATTGAAGTTCCTTACATCCGATTTGGGTTTTTTGAATTTATTAGAATGCGTTAAAGTTTACTCGTTCTAATTACAGTCAAATCAAGTCAATTAGATTGAGTTGTACACTATTCTAAATAATCAAAGTTCATTCTATCCGACTGAATTCATTTGATTCGATTTCAATGCTTTTAAGGTCGTTCGTTGTCGTTCGAATGTAAATAAAATCAAGGGATTGTTGTTAATTCTTGTTTACTGAAGTTCTTTTCATCCGATTTGGGTTTTTTGAATTTATTAGAATGCGTTAAAGTTTACTCGTTCTCATTACTGTAAAATCAAGTCAATTAGATTGAGTTGTACACTATTCTAAATAATCAAAATTCATTCTATCCGACTGAATTCATTTGATTCGATTTCAATGCTTTTAAGGTCGTTCGTTTTCGTTCGAATGTAAATAAAATCAAGGGATTGTTGTTAATTTTTGTTTATTGAAGTTGCTTACGTTCGATTCGGTTGTTTTGAATCTATTGGAATGCGTTAAAGTTTACTCGTTCACATTACAGTCAAATTAAATCAATTAGATTGAGTAATACTCTATTCTAAATAATCAAAGTTCATTCTATCCGACTGAATTCAGTTGATTCGATTCGAATGCCTTTAAGGTCATTTGTTGTCGTTCCAATGCAAACAAAATAAAGGGATTGTTGTTAATTCTTATTTATTCAAGTTCCTTACGTCCGATTCGGTTGCTTTGAATCTATTGGAATGTTTTAAAGTTTACTCGTTCTCATTACAGTCAAATTAAGTCAATTAGATTGAGTTGTACACTATTCTAAATAATCAAAGTTCATTCTATCCGACTGAATTCATTTGATTCGATTTCAATGCTTTTAAGGTCGTTCGTTGTCGTTCGAATGTAAATAAAATCAAGGGATAGTTGTTAATTCTTGTTTATTGAAGTTCCTTACATCCGATTTGGGTTTTTTGAATTTATTAGAATGCGTTAAAGTTTACTCGTTCTAATTACAGTCAAATCAAGTCAATTAGATTGAGTTGTACACTATTCTAAATAATCAAAGTTCATTCTATCCGACTGAATTTATTTGATTCGATTTCAATGCTTTTAAGGTCGTTCGTTGTCGTTCGAATGTAAATAAAATCAAGGGATTGTTGTTAATTCTTGTTTACTGAAGTTCTTTTCATCCGATTTGGGTTTTTTGAATTTATTAGAATGCGTTAAAGTTTACTCGTTCTCATTACTGTAAAATCAAGTCAATTAGATTGAGTTGTACACTATTCTAAATAATCAAAATTCATTCTATCCGACTGAATTCATTTGATTCGATTTCAATGCTTTTAAGGTCGTTCGTTTTCGTTCGAATGTAAATAAAATCAAGGGATTGTTGTTAATTTTTGTTTATTGAAGTTGCTTACGTTCGATTCGGTTGTTTTGAATCTATTGGAATGCGTTAAAGTTTACTCGTTCACATTACAGTCAAATTAAATCAATTAGATTGAGTAATACTCTATTCTAAATAATCAAAGTTCATTCTATCCGACTGAATTCAGTTGATTCGATTCGAATGCCTTTAAGGTCATTT